>OFHS01000654.1:5366-37651 GCA_900245855.1 Calvadosia cruxmelitensis
CATTGGGGGGCGACTGCCCCCCTCGCCCCCCCTTGGCTACGCCACTGATGACAGGGCGTTTCTGTTATTGATGCACAGGTCCACACCCTTTGATGCGGTGCGCATGTGCGTGACTGTGGTAGGTTATTCTAATCGCAGTAGTAAGGATGTTGGTGAAATCCACTAAGACTAGTCCTGTGCTCATTTTGTACAGCATTGACAGTCTCGCGTTCTTCCTGCGCTGCTCCAAGGTTGACCAGTGGAGCTGTTGCAGCATTTGGACACTCTATCGGCTCATTTCTGTCGGTTGAGGACGAACCTCACTAACGAGTACATTGGAAAACAGGTTGACTCCATTGGCATATGCTATCCCAAAGTTGTCTCAGTTCCTGATCTATATAGCCAAACCAAGCTAAAGCCAGCAACAGACCACCTGAAACGGCCGAGGATGGCACTTTTCAGTCACGTCATGCACCGACCAACTATTCCACTTGCGCTTGTGCTCCGCCATTACCCTAGTGAACAATGCAAACCTGGGTGACCACTGACCACAGTTCACTTACCAAGAGCAATTGTGTCAAGATCTGCGCCGGATGGGGTTAACGGAACAAGAAGCAATGATCATGGCCACCCACAGGGACCTATGGCGAGCGACTATCAAAAAGCATTTATTTTGATTAAGTGACCACACCTCGCTTCCTCGAGAAGCGATAAGGCGTTGACTGATGATGATGGAGACGAACCTTGCTGCTCGGCGTTGGACCGTTTCTAGCTTTTGGATGCTCTCTTTTATGAGAGCGTCCCAGACAGTAGATGTGTATTCCACAAAAGTCCTTTATTACAAGGGACTTGTGATTGTTGATGCAATGGAAGAAGAGGCAAGGTCCTAGTACCGAACCTTGTGGGACTCCTGACCTTACTTCTACTTCACACGAACGTTCCCCTTCAAGTACGACAATCTGCTTCTTTGCTGTCAAAAATTCCCTGATCCAGTTATTTGTTTCTTCTTGGATCCCATGACGGTGTAACTTCCTTATCAGACTTTGGTGTCCTATCTTGTTAAATGAATTAGAAATATATATCCATTATCAAAATGTATCACATTTCCGTTCTTATATTGAGTATTCAAGTAATTGTGTTTCGCAAGATTTAAATTCACGAAAACCATGTTGGAGATCGTAAAGGATGCTATTTTCTCTAGCATTTTTGTCGTGCACCACAAAGATATGCTACGGGGTATGAGACACCAGACGTGCACCTGTGCCAACCGTTGCAACCAAAGACTTCAAGTGAACAGACTGCGTGTTCATTAGAACAGTTCTTTAATCGCGAACAGTGAAAATTTAAAAGAAAATGGAGGAGTGTCTGCGCTTCTCCAGCTCAACTCTCCAAAAGGTTTGGGCAACCAGACCTGATGGCTACTACAACATTGACTCTGAGAGGGAATTGAATATGGCTCATATTAATTACCAGGCAATAACATCAGTTGGAATTTGCTACTGGATAGCTTCTTCAGTAGTTCAGTGCAACTGTAAGAAAGAGAGAAGATTTGTGATGTCTTAGAATCAGTGATGACTCTAGAGGTCAGGTTGTTCAAGCTCAACCTGACGAAACATCCTGATGACGCTGACCAGACACAGTAAAGAAAACAGTGTAATTTACATAGGGGGTGAGGCCATGGAGCTAAGCAAATTCTCTTAAACTGATCACCATAGATAAGTTGTTTTGGCATTGGTGCTTGGTTTGATGGAAGCTGCATACAAGCGAATAGCAGAAATTGGTTTGGTGGAGTTGCTTCCCCGCGAATGGCAGTATAGTGAAACCTGTCTATAATGGTCACCTTTGGGACCTGAGGAAAATGGCCTTTATAGACAGGTGGCTTTTCTGTCCAGGTTGATTTCTATAGGAAGTGTCATTTTAGGCTTATGAAGAGTGGCCTTTATACACAGGTGGCTGCTCTATAGAGGTGGCCGCTAGTAATTTCATATACGAAACCAAATAAATTGTACACACAGGTTTGACTGTAGTCGAGATAGCAAACCTGTCACCACAACCAAGCACCAGTCACACTGCAAAGTCAGTGGAATTCCTATGACTACCTGCTAATAAATTTGAGGGAGAGGGAGGGTGGGGAAAACTCCTAGCGTCCCAGCCATATTTATTGTGGTGAAAAGTCTAGTGTTGTGTAAAATTGCAGCCAATGCACAATTCTGGTAAAGCAAATGTTCCAGGATCTCGCAGGCAGTAGCAATGACGAGGAGCTGCTGCTCACACCCCACCATCAAAGCCATGTGCTAGATGCTCCTCACAATCCTATATACGAGTCTTCATTGCTATTTGCAGCCAAGCACTTAGGCCAAAAGCTTTGTGAAGTGAGATTGACTAGTTTCCTTTTATTTGTCAACAAAGGCTGTTGTGATTATGTAATTTTATGTGATCATTTTACGCAGAATAATGTGCCATATTTAGAAGAAGAGGACACGTCATCTGGTAGTTTCCTTGCTGCCGTGCCAAGCAGAAACAGACAATATAGGTTTTATTGCTGGGCCATGTATGCTTCTTTGAAGAATGCCTGCCACAGGATCTATACTGTACCAACCGCGGTAGGTCGAAATTGATTTCAACTAAGCTGTGATATCATGTTGTGCATATAATATCATATGATGTGTGTCTTTATTGAAATCAATGCAAAGAATACAGATATAGAAGGTACGTTTGTGCACTTACACTATATGGACACTATACTGTTGTCCTTTTGTTATCAAGTTTTCTTATTGAATCAATCTCATCATTTGCCTCACTTTCTATTACTTCACCTCCATTAAGCAGCCACCTGTGCCAAGAGACCACTTAGTTTGTGCCTGTTGCTCCTTTGAATGATTGGGTAATTATCACTCATTAAAAGGGGCATGCTTGTATACTCTTGCTAATTGTCCAATTTAAATGAATCAGTAGAAGTTGTTTTGATACGCGATTTTGCAAGCACTTAATTAGTGCGCATTGTGTACTTCACTTGTTCAATTGCAATCTTTTGTACATTACTTTTAAGAGCTAATATGATGAACAAAATGTATGTGTTCTTTGGTTGGTCAGTTTTACTTATTTTTCTGACAGCTTCTTACATTAAATGACATCATGCTGTTTTCTTCAGGTTATTGGTTCAGGATGGCTTAAAGTTTGATTGGATCACCAGAAGTTAACATCAGATTCTCAATCATTGTCACTGCTGTTTGCCAACGCACTTGCAATCATTTTCATATGTGACAGTGAATGGTATGGATGTCCATCTGCAATCATTGTGATTGGGTCTGTCATACCCACACCAAACGGAATAACCCGATGTATCCATCCCAGAGGAAGATGGCTGGTACGTGAATCTTATTTCTAATAATAAATATGTAATGCTATATTTATCACTGGAACAATGTTTCTCTCGGTTGTTAAAGTGTGTTGTTGCTGTAGAATCAGTTCAATCAGCTAAGATATGTCCTTTGTTGTTAATGATCAAACTCAATACTCCTTGTGGTTCCAGCCAATGGATTACTGAGGTGTATTCACTAAGAACATGCGATCATTTGATGCAGGTGTTCTATTATAGCAGGTGGTTGCTTAATGCAGGTGGTCACTTAAGACAGGTGGTCTCTAAGCACAGGTTGTCTCTTATTATGGATGGTTTCCTTAGTACAGGCTGCGTCTTACTCTGTCGGTCGCTAAGCACAGGTTGTCTCTTATTATGGATGGTTTCCTTAGTACAGGCTGCGTCTTAACACTGTCGATCGCCAAGCACAGGTTGTTTCTTAATATGGATGGTTTCCTTAGTACAGGCTGCATCTTAACACTGTCGATCGCTAAGCACAGGTTGTCTCTTAATATGGGTGGTTTGTTTAGTACATGCTGCGTCTTAACTCTGTCGGTCGTTTCGTGCAAGTGGTCTCTTAACACTGATGATCGTTTTGTACAGGTGATATCTTCATTCAGATATCTTATGGTATGAGTAACGCAAACTGTCTTCCAATAATAACGGTCGCTCAATAGAGGTGGTCTCTTAACACGGGGGATCATTTAGCATCTTGCGCTGCAGTGATTCGTTCATTTCCTGATGCTGGACAGTAAGTTTGAGCAACGCTGATATCAATATGTCGTTTCTTTTCTCCTTGTAGCCCTCCAATCTGATGCCGATAGATTCTACGCAGCCGCGCTTCTGTGCTGTGGTTCACTTAATCGAGGCTGGTATTCTCTTCTCACAAGCTCATGGTCGTCCGCTGACCATGCAAAGACGTCACATGATCGATAGTATTGCCCTCAGAGAACGAGGCGAGATCAAGATGGGATGAATTCAAGTAGCGTTTTTTAGAGACTGCTCCTGCGACAAACCAGCTCATTGGTCTCAGAGTGACTGAGAGTGAATGTAATGCCCATTACAGCATTGTTTCATTGTTTGCTAGTGAGCTTGTGTTTTGTACGAAGGAAGTCAACGTGACTAAGTATTGAACCTGTGCTTAACGGACAAGCACGGGACCTTGGCCCCTTAGGATAGGTGTCTGCTAAATAC
The DNA here is from genome assembly GCA_900245855.1 of Calvadosia cruxmelitensis. Lineage (NCBI taxonomy): Eukaryota > Metazoa > Cnidaria > Staurozoa > Stauromedusae > Kishinouyeidae > Calvadosia > Calvadosia cruxmelitensis. The sequence goes on from OFHS01000654.1 coordinate 9,898, forward strand.
AGTCCAATTCTTATGCCCTTTGTTGTGATCGCCTGTCGTTGTCAATTATGATAATTTTATCCTCGCTCTTCGAACACTTAACAGCAGTTCATGTGCTGTATACTCTGTGTACTGTAGTCGGTGGCGTGGTGACTAGTAAGAGGGAATACATTTCGAGCATCAAAACCGTCACAAGGAGGCAAGAGCAAAGATGACTTCAGACGTTGTGTTCAAAGATAACTTTTCAATTGGTTCTGAAAGGCTATCCTATCTATGTTATCAGACCACCAAATAACACAAGCAAAGTCCTCTAAGTTTGTAATTAGGTATAAATCCGGAAAGGGTTAATCGTCTTGAATATATCAATTGCATCCAGCCAGCACTTTATTATCCAGTAATGGCACGTTGAACATCTTGGCTGAAAAGCCTATTGCGGATCTCTTTCCTACTGATGTTCTGTGGAGTGGGATATCAAGCTTTGCTATGCTTACGCTTACTTTATCGCTTGGGAGTATTATTTCTAGCGCGTTGCTAATTTTGTGATAATGATTTCCGTGCTAATTCACTTTTTCTCACAAGGGAAACCACAAGATTGATGGAAGATCGAAATTGATGGTGCTCTGTTGTTGTTCACAGCATTTCATTGTGAGCCATCTGAAGTGAGGGAGAGACTGAGGTGTCTTAAACATACTGATATTTATCTATCTACTTCGTTTTAAGTGACTAAAGATACAATGAAATGGCAGCTGATTTCTGAGGAGAGATTGATCCGAATTATCATAATACAGTGGAATCCGATTCAACTGCAGAACGTACTGTATACCAGAGTCATGCTGTATACCGGTAGTGCTCCTCGTTCTTAAGACGGTTCTAGCCATTTCGGAATAGTCTCTATCGATCGACCCAAAGAAGTCACGATTTGTACAACAGGGGTCCTCCTGTCGATTCTCAGTACCAAATTATATATTCAAATTGCAGGACATCTAAGCGTAAGTGTTATACTTTTAATTTATTCCTTCGTAGCATAATTCGTCCAGTTGCAGATGCCTTGGTAAAAGAAAGGAGGCTTAGATTTGTTGGACAGACCATGTGTGCCCAATAGAGAACTAAACAGCATCGAAGGGGGTTTGCTCGGACAATTACATATTTTACCGCGCTCTTTTACCGGCAGTCATTTTAGCGTCGATATTTGGCGTAGTTTTCTGGGCATAAACCAATCATATGACCACATAACCAACGAACAGCTCTATGCGCTATAGTTGGAGACCGTTAGATTCCATTTGCCAACACCAATGTCGAACCAATACAAAATAATCGTTAGACCATATTGCACGGCACACTGATCACCCAATGGACCTCCTCTGTGGTTTCCCCACTGGCTATGTGCAATAAACCTGGCAGACCAAGAGCTCGTGGAATAGATGGTGTTCGACGCTGTTCATGTAACAGCACCGTATCATAAAGGCATTGTCCGCTGCTCTGTCCGCACAAGATGATCGCACGTCATTACGGCAGAAGCCCCATTCACTACAATACAGAGTGCGGTCAAGTCTTGTAACTCGAATATGTCAAATTGCAGGCTACTACCGAAAAAATGGAAAACATCGCGCCATATCGCCTTCTTATTCATTGAATAATAAAACAATCAGTATAAAAAGAATTCTTCGAGGAACGACAACAAACCGTGTGCTAGCGTCTACTGAGGTGGTCTCCGTCGTGCCTCTGGTGTTGCAGGTGTCGGGCTTTGGTTGTTCAGCTGCAGAGGACTGTCGGCACGCAGTCAGCGGTTGTCTCTTTGCTTCCTGTTAACCGCGCGATACAGTTTTGTAATGCAGCAGCCAATTGACAGAAGGATCTAGCGTCAGTCAACAGAGCAACCAAGGACCGGCTGCCCTCTTTCAGTCCGCTCGTCTGTAATTGGTTAGCAGTAGCCATTGAAACCCTACACATTGACAATATTGGGAATGAGAAAGCATTTCCATTAATGTTAGCGTAGATTCTTAAATAAGTTCTTTCTGGTCATAAGACGTCAGTTGGCATCCACATTGACGGGCTGCATTGTTGCCTCGGCTGTTGACCGCAATGCATGTCGGTCAGCTGTGCGATATTTAGAATAACAAACGCGGCCGCGAGAGAGCAGCACGCGACAAGACAGCGAGTGTTTTCTCGGCGCTTCAGCAGGCGCCCGTGTCAGTCCAATGACCTGATCGGTTGCAGGCAAACGAATGGACGTGCCTGGCGGTCGTCGTTGGCGATGATGCATGTTAATATGAGACGTTGCTGTCGTGGAAGTTGGAACGACGCTGACACGTGACTCTTGCTTTGTGATTACCCTGACTTGTTGTCGGCCAAGATGCAGCGAAGTGTGGCCGAGAAATCTCACAGCCATCAAAACAACGTAGAGAGCGGTGACAACGAAGCGATCTGTTTTGTGTGTGGTGCTGACAAAGCGACGTGGACAATCAACTCCAAGGATTTAGATAACACGGCACCCTTCTTCCCTTTTCTGGCTTACCACGAAGTATCAGCGGCGCACAGTGGTGGCGCGTTGAACAGCAAAGGACAAGGACGCGCCTGCAATGTATGTCACTCGTTTCTCGTTCAACAGTGGAATACATACGAGGCAGCACAAACACCTATCCCCAAGCGAGTGTATTGGTTGAAAAAGACTTCCATAAGCGACGGCTATGACTTCAGCACCGGCTCAGAGCATTTGGGTGCGAACGGAGACACTGCCAGCGACTGGTCAGAGGCGTCGACAGAGGCGCGTCAGTCGCGTGGCAAATCATCCGACCGGAACATCCAGACGATCGGTCCGACAATGGACCGTTGTGATTCAGATGGGTCGGTGTGTGCAGATTTGCCGGCGGATGGGGTAGACGAATGCCACGGCAAAGCAGGCAATGAGGACCAGACTGATGCAAGACCAAGAGAGCTTCATCTGAAGGAGAGGTCTAACCGAACTCAATCAGGACAGGAACAGAGCGACGAGTCGACGACGCAACTGACTTTCACCGATCGGCGTGTTGATGTTCTGCGGCAGCATTGCGTCGTTTGCAGAAGAGATGCGAGTGGCCTCATCGCCGTACACACGCGACCGCAGCTGAAACTGGAGACGCCGTTCTTTCCGTTTCTATCTCGCGTCGCGCAGCCAACACCAGGTGGCGGATCAATTGAGCAGACGACGGACGGCCAAGGCAAAGTGCGCGCCTGTCCATCGTGCCACGGCCACTTGCTGCGTCAATGGGAGGGCATGCAGCGCCGGCGAGTGCCACTGCAGTTCAGGCATTACGAGATGCCCGGGGGCAAAGGACAAGAGGATGACCATCAATGTCCAATCTGTCAGGTCTCATATCCATGGACGCAGGGACGTACAATAGCAATAACCGAGAAGGCAACAGCTGAGCGAGGGGAGCCCTTCTACCCGTTTGTAGCCAACCTTCTTGTAGTGAAAGCCGCTGAGGCTCCAACAACGACAACTGTCTGCTGTGCCTGTGAGCAGCGCTTGAAACGAGATTGGCTGAGATTTGAGCGCAAGAATGTGCCTCAGTCGGAACGCGTTTACACTAAAGTAGGCAGCGTGATCAATCGAGGCACGTGCTATCGCTGCCGTTTACAAAACAACGAATTGAAGGCCATCTCCACTAGTCCTTATGCCAACGTTTACTTTACGAAGGTCAATGGCGCAGAGGGAGAATCTTACAGCAATGGCACGACGCTGCTCGCTTGCCCGAGATGCTACCGGGACCTGCATCGGCAGCACGCTGAATACAGGAGTTTGGGAGTGCCTGATAGCCGACGCGAATATGGAAATAGTTTAGTAAGACGGACGGTTGCCTGCCGTCTTTGCCAAGCTGAATTTAGCTCGAGAGACGCCCAATGTTTAGCGATCTATCCATCTCCCCGTGGTGGTGAGCAAGGCGTGCCCTTTTTCCCGTCCCTGGCCGAGTGTGCCCCTGGTGAGTCAAAGGTCATCACCTGCTGCCTGTGCTACTCCAATCTGCATTGCCAGTGGACTGAGTACGAGTCTAAAGGTAGTACGTCGCCATGGGAGAGAACGTACACCGTCAGCCGGTTCGTGTGTTACAATTGTGCCACGGCTGTACATCGCAACGATGTCCTCACTGTGGATTTGATGAAGAACCCTCACTTGGTGAAAGAGGTCAAACCGCTAAATGCTGTGAAAGTAGACACGTTCGTTATTATCTGCTCGCAATGCAGAGAGCAAGCAAACTGCGATCGCCAGGTAAGCCTATACTAATTATTATGTGTCTATTTCGTTTTGCAAATCAATTAATCTTGCTGGTAAAATGAGTAAATAGGAAACAAATATCCATAGAATGCTAGGCCAAACCATCGCATCGTAACGAAGTAGAGACAAGGAAGGGAGAGACCCCATCACGGTGACTGATTGCCGTTTTTCACCGTTTGGTTGTTACTTGTTCTGCTGTTATCTTGATATCCGTCCGGTCTGTAAGCAGCTACTGTACATCCTCACCACCAGACACCCCGTTTATAAGCTGGTTGGGCATTTGAACACGTGACAGCTTTCCTTTGCTCTCCGTTTCCTAGTAACCTCCCGGCACGACGCAGAGCTACTGCTACTTTGTAAAAGGGCTGCGTCGTCCATTGAAGAAGAGATATTGTTGTTGTTTGGTAAATAAACTACGGAGAATGAAGGGCGCGCAAGGTGGCTGTCCGTCAGAAGTCGACTACGATTCCTGCTCAGGTTTTTTGGGGGATGTGTTAATCGTCGTCATGACAACGCCGTGTAAAACATTCCCCTGAACAAAAGAGGTTAGAGCGCGGGCAGGTGCAGGCCACGCGGTGGGGCCAGCAGGGCACATCACTCCCTTGACGCCGGTTTAAGTATCATGCCATGCCATGTCGTCGATGAGGCTAGGGAACGGGCGACTGGTGGCACCATCTTCTGCGATCGACTCACATTGAGCTGAACAATCGATGAATGTGCGGCTTGCACATACAGCTCAAAGGAAGGGCGAAACGCGTAAGTCATATCATTCTGCCTACGTCATTTGAAATCATGCCGTAAACCCATTAGCTAGGCGCTTGTACAGCCGGACGGGCGGGAGGCATCGAACTCGTGGCGAATTCGCCAGCTACAGTTGTTGCAAATTATAATAATTTTTGCGGGCCTGATGGGAATTTGCTGAAAACCATTTTAATTTGAGATGTACTCCACGATATCATAACAAGCAGTCTGACCAAAGCAATTCACGGACAATTTTCTGTTTGGTGTTTATTCGTGTTGTAGTTCAGTCCAGCACTTCTCGTCTCTTCATGGTATTGATAAACCAGAAAACTCTTGACTTACAACAAGGGTACAAAATGAACAGTTCAAATTGCAACGCCTAATTTAAGTCGATTTAAGCGGCTTTCGCTGGCACGAATCACTGTGCCGTGTGCTGTCCGGATGGTAGTGCGTGAGTTCTAATCGAGTTGCAATCCACAGCAAAGCATAAAGTAATTCCAATGGTAAACAATCGCTTTCACTTTCTCGCATGAATCAGACAATTAGTCTGTCTGTATTGTGTGGCCTCTCCGCCCGCTAGTTCAATCATGCTTCAATGCGATCGCCATGTATTTTGTAAGCCACTCAACCCTTGTTCGGCTGGGGTCAGTATAGGACCATCGTTTGGAACGGCGGCTTTCTTCGTCCGCTGGTGTTCCAGTTGGCAGTTTACTTGCTGATAGCAGGGCTCTTTGATCTTATCTTGAAAAGCACTGAACAAACTCAAACAGACATTCTCAGGTTCAAACCAACAACACGGCCGCATGTGTGTCGCCATGATGGTCCATGACCTTCCTTTTGTCTCCAAATGTCACGTCGACTTTTGTTTTCTTATTCCATAAACTACTTCTGTTTTTGTCAGTCGATTGTTTGCTGAGACAATCTGCTGGGCTTTTTGTCGGCGGTTCGTTGTGTGTGAGCTGGCTTGTTGGTGGCCTGTTTAGTTGCTTTGACCATGCGCCGTAGTGGACCGCAGGAGACCGCTCAGCCCAACCGACCCGCATCAGCCCGCCAAGGCCAACATCGGGCCACAGACACTTTGGCGAGGTGGCTCATTCATGCGTAATTGCAGAATCGTTTGCAATTAAATGGAAATATCAAGGTTTGGTGAGTTTGAAATGCTCACGGCACAATGGTCAGACACATGCCATTAATTATGCATGGCCTTCCCTTTGGGTCGGCTTGGCAGTAGGGCTCCGTTGCCTCGAGTTTTGTTCTCTCGGAGCGTCGTCCTGCCGCAGATGCGCCACATAGGCGAGGGCCGTCGAAAGATCGCTGCTGCTGTCGCTGACCAAACAACGGACAACAAACTCGTTCCTGCTCAGGTACCCTGCAGATGATTGTGAAAGTGTTTTCGATTTTGTTGATAGACAGACGCAGGACCGGCGAGTGTTGTTGTTGTTGTTGTGTGTGTATTTCTACAACAGCCTGCACTCTCGCCGGTTGTTTGCGCGATAAATGACGGCACGCCGGTCAACAGGAGAATCTGCCAGTGCTCCGAACAGTTTGAGGAAAGCATTTTGGCCACATGTCATGCTAGTTTGATCAAGGCTGGCTGTGGCCTGTGCTCACTCAGTCTGCACATTTTGTTTCGCTTCTTTTATCGGGCGTTTGGCTTCCAACTACTATAAGGTGACGACGGTACTCTTCTTTGCCGTGGCAACGGGCGCGGAGATTTGCTTAGGCATGATTCCACAGTAGTCGCGAAGCAACTCCGGTTGGCGACCGTTGGGCACGGCGGATGTGATACAGCAAGTGTTTACATTCAACTGGCCCTGCTTCTCTCGTGAAAGTCCAGAATTGAGCTGTGGGCTGCAAGTGTGCTTTTGAACTGGTCAGCCTTCATTCGGAACAACCTTCGTTTCGTGTCCTTCCTGAGATGCGTTTGTTGAATTACACCAACCTTGCAACTACTGCTACTCCAATATGGCTGAATGCGTTTACTTTTTTGTTTACTAATCCTGTTGTCAGTAAAGTGGTGTGTCGACTTTCGATGCGTTAGCAAGGGGCTGTCTCCTCAAACACCCTTTGCCACGGGTCAAATGGATCCGCTGACCCCCATCTGTGACCGACCCTCTGGTCATGGTTCAAGCCCCATCGCAGCCGAAGAGGAGGTCAGTCGTGCAGATCAACACACAATCAATGCAACTGATGGGTTTTGTCTTCTGTGGAGGGGAATCTTTTCTACCAAGGTACATCTACCTGCCTTCCAGAGATTGTGCAGATCAACAGACGCGCTTCTAAAGTCAAATATGCGCTTAATCGATGAAACAGAGACTAGCTCGATGACAATTTACGGGGCAGAAGCAGGGCAGGTAATTCCAACATACTGTAAGCGATTGACAAAGGTAGCCCACCGCGGTGTCAATCTGGTTTGCCCGCCTCATGTAAACACTAAAGGTCCCGGTCCTTATTCATAGATCAAGAAATTTGTTTTAGATTCGGCTGACAGACCCGAAGTATATTTATTTAAGTAACATAATCGAATGCAATTTTAGTTAACTTCTAAGAAAAAACAATGCAATAAACACGTATCTACTGCGCTAATAAATCATGCAATCTTACGATTTTGTGGAATATTGGTTTATTTCTGCAGAGCCCAAATTCAGCTCAATCGCTTCAATGCGCAATAGACGGACTTTTAGTTTTTCTTTGCTTTTTCTCTTTTACTTTATTTCCTTGCACCCTCTGTTTCTATGATCTTATTTGCGCCTGTGTGACGTGTGTCTTCCTTTGGAAACATATGAAACAAAGAGATTTATGCTTCTAAGTATCCGATCTTATAGTTGTATCAGGACGACTTAAAATCAGATCCAAACCGGCCCCCTTTTCAGCCCCCTATTACCACACAGCAGGCGTTCATTGATTGTAACACTGTGATTGTGTTCGAGCACAATGGTGACTACTGTATTGTGTACAGTACTGCTGTCTCAATCGTTTTCGTTTTGCCCCCTGCCCCAGCTACTTTCGGGAAATCTGTTGATGTTCGCCCTGACGTCATGCGCTGCTGTCTGCGTGCGTTGATGGTCTGCTGTGATTCGCTTCTCGTCTTCGTTTCTTTGTCCGCTTGACAATCGGCCGTGGTTTCCGCGATTGAATTGTCAAACAAACACATGGCGCTGGTTGAAAAAGGCCAAGACGGATAAGCGAGGTGGCGGTGATTGTAGCACTACAATCGCAGGCGTCGCACGGTTTTTTCAGCCGTACCGAGGACCGCTCGCAACCGCCGACGCCGCCTGCAGTTCACAGCGCAGAGAGCACGCACGAGCGACTCCGTTTTCGCCTCTGGTGTCTTCGAAGTTCGAACTGCCTGGATTTGGTCTCTGCCGTGCAATGAATAAGGCGCGAGGCCAGTTGACTTTGTATGTTGACGGCAAGAGATGAAGTAGGGGCAGGCGAGTTCACTTTGTCGTCCAAGGACCAATCTTCAAAGATTTCAGGTAACTTCCCTTTGCCACAAACCTATCGAAGAGACAGCCGTGGCTTGTTGTGTATTTTTAAGGAATAGGACGATCTAGCCTTTGTCTCGTGCGTTGATCTGTTGACATTCGAGCTGCCATGACATGCATGATGGTGGAAGTGTTTGTGGGATTATTGTTGGGCTGTGATGTCTGGCCGCGTGAGAGTGGCTCGTGTTGTCTGAATGGTCGTGTCGACGAATGAGGGAGGGCAGCCTGGCTGCAACTACAAGGATGGGTTGAACGATGAAACGGCGAAATGCTCGACTCGGCTTGCTTTTACAGTTGGCGATTGTAACGGTCTGTCTGTTTGCACCTTACGCCTGCTATAAACAAACGACACCTGTTGTTGTACAACCATGACACCGGAAATGTGCAATTGACCTGGCATTCCACACCCCGCCTGTCCCCTTGCCTACCCTTCGTGTTTGTCGATGAGATCAAATAACGGTTATTTCTCCACATCCCTGCATTCGCGAAGAAAGCCGTTACTGTAAATGGTCTGTGCGAACGACTGAACGCAGGGTTTGTTGATGCATTTATTAGTTCAATAGTTGCAGGTGTCTCAATTAATTTAACAATAATTAGCATTTGCAAAACGGCAGAGAAATATTGAGTTTGTGTGAAAACCCAAACAAGATCGAGCGGTAATGTGATTATTTTTGTCTTGATTGGTAGCAGCAATTTCCACTGAGGTAGCAAGTTTACTTCCACTGTGAATAGGGGGAGGCGGAGGGTCTGTACTGCCCCAGTGGCAATGGTTGGGGCCACAGAGGAGCCACCTGCGCGACGCTGTGGCAGGTGTTCAGCAGGCGTGCGCAGATATCTGCTGACGTCAAAAATGCCTTGAGGTTGATTGGGAAGTGCGACAAAGCAAGGCAACGCCGACTGATAATCGATGTTGACGTTCTGATTTCTTAGGCGGTGCGACGACCTTATGACGTTCGATGCTCCTCTGGTGCTCGCAGAGATAACCGCAGCGGCTCCAACCAAGACGTTGGTCAGCGGCAACAAGAGACTGGCACTAGTGAGATGAAGGCTACCGCCACCGTGCAACCGCTGACCACCTCCGCGACCGCTAGAATGAATCACTCGTCAACGGCTGGTTGTCATGGTAATGACGACACAACGGAGGGAAGCTTTGCTGCGGCCCTGCGCAGGCTTGCACGAGACGCGCTGTCCCCTCCCGACACCGACTGTACTTCTCCTGCAGACAGGAAACCGATAGATATGTCCTCTCCAGTCGTGTCGTTGTCGGATGTTCACGGTGAGTTACTTCGAAACAGGTCGACAAATGCGGTGGAGTAAACGAGACCGGCCAGCCTCGTTGCTGTTGAGGGTGATCATCACTGATCTATTTTCTCGACAGCAGGAGCAAGGATTGCTCCAATGTCCCATCACCATGGCAACATTGTTCTTGGACCTCATCACGTGTTTCATCCTGACTCTCGTCGGCCATCCTTCCCGGCTTCTCTAGCGCCAAGTCCAAGCCAAAGTGGACGCGATCGCCCTGAAATGGGTTCTCCTCTTGGTAAGCCCGCAGAGGTGTACCGTACCTAATTATTCGTAACCTCTTTCTCGTGTCAGCTAGCCTCTTCTATATTAATCTCTGTTGTTCCCATTTCCGTTTGTCACATATAAATATCGTTGCCTGCCTGTATTTCATCAGATTGAGAGTTAGCCAGAGTGCTTAGATACACCTTATACCCAGGACACGCTTCATCATTTATTCCTCAGTTAGTAACAAGACACGGACCACTCACTCTTGTAAAAAAGCCAACTGTACCCCCCTCCCCCCTGGGAGATGGGTTGATCGGGGTGTTCTAATCTTACCGGTCTTGTGAACATTTGCAGCCTCTCATCCGATCAAAGTGGAGAGCCCGAATAGGAGGCACCACAAGCAATCGATTGCTGGTGTTACGTCACGCCTAGACGGCCCTCAGCAAGGTCAGGGATGATCTACAGTGTAGACTGAGAAATCATTTGGCATCGCCTGTACTGGATTCTTACTGAGTGTGATTTGCGTTTGTCTTTCAGAAGAGCTGTCTTCAGCTAGGTTCGTAAAAGATTTCCCACTGGCACGAGACATTGCCGATCGTGATCGTCGCCATGGACACGGGCCGTTGTTCTCCCAATCTTCTGCCAAAGTAAGTTGCCCGCCATGCCATGGACAGCAGCGTTGACTCGGTTCCAGTGCACCTCCGTTATTGACGCGCTCGATGTGTCTCGTGAATTTTTCAGGACAGAAATCCAAGCAACGTTGGTCTTGTTCATCCTCAGCGCGTGCGTAAGCTGAACTCAGACGAGGTGATTTATATTTTGCGTCCTGTCAACTGTTGCTTGAGTGGCATGCCTGTTTAATAACTGATCATTCCTTTCGTTGTTGTGAGAGTATGGTTGTTGTTTTTATGAACCCAGCGCAAGTCGCCGAGTGCTCCTTCCATGCTGTCGTCGTCTTCTCACGCGAGGGACGAACCGCCATTGTCCAACCTGTTCCGACCCCAGTCTCCCGGTGATTCAGCGTCCAGTCGCTACCCTTCTCTCGTTCCCAGTGTACACAACCACAGCGCGGGCAGCTCCTGTCCTGTGCATGGAGCCGAGGCTGCGCACAACCGTCATGGCAGTCCAAACGAGACTGGTTCAAGGGTACCCCCCTCTCGTCTTCCCTATGACAGAATGGGCCTGCATGGTGCCCCTGGAACGTCGTCGGCCGCTGCTGCTGATCTACGTGCCATTCGATCTCAACACCATCGCCTTCAAGAGGAGCTGTTCGCATTGCCAAGGCACCCTTCAGACAGTGCTCCGCGAGTGGTAAGTCAAGTCCATCGCTCGTGTTAGAGAGTGACAACAGCAGCCGTGGCCATCCGTGCCAGAGGTAATCACGTTCTTTTCATTCCAATGACAGGCGAAGGAACCCTACTCAAACCACGCCCTTGACGATGAGGTCAGACGACGTGCCTTCGACTGGCCCTGGGCTACGTCCCAAATGCAACACTCCTACTACGACAGCGAACAATACAGGCGTCAGCTGATTGGCTCATTGAGAACTCACGACCACCCTTATAAGGTACGAGCCTACGAGGCGTGTCGTCAATCGCAAGCGACGTGTATTGCCAAGGGGCTAACCGGCAGACCGCTCTCTGTCTCTCTCTCTACGGCAGGATCTGTCTCACAATCCCATTTACTTCACGCATCCGCTCTACATGTCAAGAGACTTCCCGTCGCCTATGGACCCCTATCTGCATCCTGGTCTGATACCACCTGACTTCTATCACCACCGTCATCATGAGCCCCCAATGCCCCCGGTGAGCCCCCGTCTTGCGGATTACTATCGTCGGTCGGACCACCACGACAGGGCGTCCCATGATGCAACGCGTGCGCCGTCAGACTACAACGCCACGCCGTCAGGAGATCACTACGTCACCAGGCTGCCCGACCGGCTCAAGCCGAGGACTGGTGACGCAAGCGAGGCAAGGCGACTGACAGATGAATCTCCATCACCACGCGGATTGAGATCATCGCGAGATCGAATGTCGTCTTCACACGGCCATGGTACGATGCAGTGTATGTGTAAAACGTCAGTGACACTGCGACGTACAACCACTAATCAAGGGTGTTTGCTGTGATTGTAGACTTCAGATCTGATTCCATTGAGCCTCATCTTCACCACGAACAGCAGCCTCGTTCACCGCCAATAGGCACTCGGGAACATATTGGTGAAGAGGTTAGCCTCCGTCATCCACTGTCATCTCTTAACGTGATTGTAGTTCATTGATGGTTTGCTCACGTGACTTGTTTGTTCTGATCGTTGTAGAAGGACGCCTACCTCCACAACCTGGGCCTTGTCTCTCATCTGCCGCCTCGTAGTGAGTCATTCTAACCCTGATGCTTTTGATGTCAACCTTTAGTTTGCCTTTTGGACCAGTTGTAGTTACATTTGCTTTGCCGTTGTCCAGGGCCTACGTTGATCCATTCCACGGCGCGACTGTTGAGTTCATCTGCTACCAAATCTCCCATCGCACCGGGCGTTCTCTTGTCCCATCCATCCCCCACCGATGTGTCAAGTGCAGAGCGATCCAGAGAAGCCTCCCCGGACCCCTCGACAACGTCCCTACAATCAGATTACCTTATCGATGCTGAATCTGCAACGGCAGCGAAGGACGACGAAGACCACGATCAGGTCAGTGGCTGTGCGGCAACAGACGTCGGCATGAGATGGCTGAGCGCATGCGTACACTCTTCTGACCATAGTATGTTTTGGTTTTGTTGCAGAAGCATTCTTTCCTGTTGTCGTTGGGGTTGGTGTCTCATGGAAAGAGGAGAGGTAGGTCAGATCAAGGGTCAGATCACCCATCGACCGCATGTGTTTGTGGCGTCTTGGAAAAGAGTGCTCACCGACGATTTCCTTTGCAGCCCTAGAAGACGACTACGAGAAGAAGAGATGGGAGAGAAAATTCCAGAAGCTGCGAGGAAGACCAAGAAAGAAGCTGAAGAAGGAGGTATGCCCTTGACTGCAGATGGACCTCTGCGTGCTTCGTGTCTTCGCCACCGGGGTTAATTTGTGTTGACTGTGCCATGTCCTAGGTGAGTGAAGAGTCAGAAGTGCGCCAGCAGTCCGACATGGATTTATACAGCGGTCCAATCACCAGACACAAGCAGCAGCTACTTCAAGAGCAGGAGAGCCTTCTGGGGCAAGTGCAACAGCCGGAGAAAGATTCCGACGCTGATGCGAGATCAACTGAGAATGAGGCTGCGTCGCCTCGCCGAAGTGAGGGCGTGACTTATGAACGGCGATCGCCAGATAAATCAAGGCTGTCGGTTAGAAGCAGCGATCCGTTCTCAAGGAGCGGACGAATGGGTTTGAAGCGCCTGCGCGACAACGACGACAAAGGCAGCGTAAGCCAATCGCAGAACCGACTGATGCACCACGGTGCAAAGAAAATGTACAGCGGAAGTGACGATGACGCAGCCACTCTGGTGAACGGCAACCGTTCGGAAGTCGAAGCTGCCACGGTAGGCATCGCTTGATCGAAATTAATGTCGCTTCGTTTTTTGCCACGAGTGTTGGTTGTAGGTGGATTTAGTTCATGAGCTTGCATTCGTTCTCATTATCATATTGTTGTCACAGGACGGCGACCGCCGCCTCGTTTGGCCTGGCATCGACATGATTGCCCACTCGTACGCCGCTTACAAACGAGGTAAGTTGCCCTGTGGCCCGCTAGGATGCCACGGCGTGAGTCACACTGTGATGATTGGACTGACGTCATCTCTGCTCTGTGTTTCAAGGTCTCGAACAGAAGGAGGAAACCCTTAGACGAGGCTGCGACGATCTGCGCACAGCCGAGGAGGATCTTAGCCAACAGTCGAATCTGATCAAGCAAGAGATGATGGTAGAGACAGACCCCCTCTCATCTCCCCGTGATCTCAGTGCTGTTGTAGCGATCGCCTTGTTTACGGCCTCTGTTTTCGGTTGTCTTTCAGACCCTGCATGACCGCAAGATCCAAATCGGCGAAGTGCTTCAGCGGACGCGACGCGACGTAGACACCTTACACGACATGCTTCGCGCGTTGTCGTCAGCCACAGTCGATGCCTAGCCAAGATGCCATGACGTCACTTTGCCAATCTGCTGCTGCAATGCCAGTTCGGACGATAGTTGTTCTCCAAGTGTTAGACATATTTCTTTTGTAGTTTTCTTATTTAATAGCAAGTTTTCAGTGTTCAAAAATGCTTCATTCAGGTCAACAGACGGAGTCGGTTTCAGCGATGTCTTTGCTTTCGCCATTCATGCGTCGCCGCGTCGTGGCCTTCTCACAGTGCCACGATCATTAGACACGTTTATAGTTTAGTTTAATCAATAAAAATTCATTAGCGATTGGACAAATTCATTTCCAATTGACCTGAAGAAAGAGTTTTTCCAATTTCGTGAACGTTTCGCTAATTATCATGTTGTCTATGCGTGATCAGAAGGATTTGAAATAATTATAACATTGAACGAAAATGTCCTTCCAACCTGAAGTTGAGATCGTTTTATCAATCATCACTATTACCGATTGCATTACAGTGTAACCCCGTTAATATCACCTCGGTTAATATCTCGACCCGCTTAATATCACTTCAGTTTGAGAACCAACCTCTGTCAGAATCAACTATTTCTACCCGCTTAATATCACGACCCGCTTATTATCACGATTTTTGACTGGAAAACCATAGTGATATTAACGAGGTTTCACTGTATATTAGCGCTAACGGACGAGTACCAACTTAATTGTGGGTTCCATTTTGCAAACCTTTCTTCGGCATGCGAATGAGATTGCTGAGCTAATCGGGAACACATGACGTTTGAAATGTCAGCAATGCAGAAAGGTCGAGTCGAACCCTTCGTATCGTAAAGCATGGTACTGGAAGTCACGTGCCATTTTTCATCGTTATCACGTGCCTTGCCTGGGTGTTTATGTCAAAGTTGCATGGTCACGTGGGATGCAAGAGCATCACGTGGTCACGCTAAGCTTTCCAGCGTTCGTGAGATGATATGGCGTCCCGTTGAAACTTTGTGTTGACGACCACAATGCTTCAAAGCCAGCACAGTTATTTACATAGTCTCATGATTTGCATGACCTCGTCCTCGTGGATCAGTCAAATGAGGGGTGTCCAATAGCACAGTCAAAGAGCCTGCGGTCCAAGCGAAGGACAGATCAAATTGCTTCTAACTTTCTTCGCAGCGCCAACATGAGCAATCAGAGGCAAGGTTTTCGTTTTGCCATCGACAGAGGCGGAACTTTCACAGATGTATACGCTGAATGCCCAAATGGAAAGAAGAGGGTTATGAAGTTGTTGTCTGAGGACTCAGCTTACCCAGACGCGCCAACAGAAGCGATACGAAGGATATTACAAGAGGTAATTAAATGAGTGACTCCGTTCATCCAAGGTTGATCTTGTCACTGACCCTCAGCCAGTCTGCAGTCTGCACTGCAGTGATGTTTTGTAAATCACAGAAGTGGTGGGACGGATATAAGGTAGAGAATATGTAGGTGCAAAGCCCTGCCCCGCCTAGACGCCCTTGGTAGGGGGATCCGGGGGCATGCTCCCCCGGAAATTTTATTGGGATATCCTTCTTTCGAAAACGTATCTGAGTGAATTTCTATGGTGAAACTAATGCTCACATATGCAGAGGTGCATGGAGTGTGACTTATTTTGGATTAAAAGCGGCTTTATTGCAGGATCGCTATTTCAATGTTATACGTGCAGTATTTGAAAGGGGCACATTTGTTATAACTAGAGAATAAGTGCAGTAGGACTTTTTATTGTTTGTAATAAAAATGCTTACAAGATTTTTAAGAAGTGAGGGGACGGCGTTCCCCCGAAAGAAATAGTGGGTGGACAGCATTCCCCCGCGTCCCCCTCCAAATCATCACTAGTCTGCAGTATTTGGCATTTGCACCCCGAGAATTTGTGCCTTGAGTCCTTATTAGATATGTTTCTATTGCATGTGGTCAACTGATTACCAATCTTGGTGCCTTTATTAAATTGTCTAATCTAAAATCAGGGATTATTATTCTATTTTGCTTTCTACTTAACTAGGGTTGTGCCCCTTTGGGTTTGCCGCCCTTGCCCCTAGCCTCTAAACGTCCTGCCACCCCGAAATCTCGTTACAAGATGCCCTTTGTAGAGTTAACCTTAAGGTGTTCCCGTGGCCCGTTGTACCCCTGGTCTGGTTTGCCCCCCCACACACCCATCTCAGATTGGTAGACTTTCTCGCGTCTCATGTTGAGCTGGTAGAGTGATCAGACGAGAGCCAGGGATGTTTTGATCCAAGATGGACCCTCCGATGAAGTCCCAAAATCCCCCTTTTGTCTTATGATAGTTTAGAACTGTTGTTGCTATGTGACTGCCAATCATCACTAATGACAATTCACAACAATAAGTACCCAATGTTGTGACCTGTAAGTCCTGTATACATCCCAGGCTGGAATCTTTGTATTTTGCACAGTGGAGCACAATTTCTAAATATTTTGCTCGTTTGGCCTCTTGCTGAATTGACTGAAATGTGTAATCCAGCCGTGGTTATCAGCTAGAATGATAGAGTTACAGCAAGGATTACACGGACAGAACCCGTTACCCAGATAGAAATATGTGCGGCTGCCAACTGAGCACAATTATTAGAACTTGAGCCGCTGCGGATCCAGCAGGCCATACTTGTGCGGTGGAGGTCTCAGGGCTGTTAAGTTACTTTTCAAAACGTAACGAATTACAGTTACAAATACTTCCCCAAAAAAGTATCGAATTACAATTACAATTACTTTCCGAGAATTGTAACGATAAAAATTACAATTACAATTACTTTGAAAAAGTAACGAATTACAAATTACAACTCACAAGTTAAGTGTTTTCTCAAAGATCAATCCATGACCAAATTCCATTTGCAACAAGACATTACCAAATCACTTTAGCTCATTTCGCACGCTCTTCGAAGAACAGTTCAACACGAAATAATTGAGATTGCCAAAGAGAACAAAGCAGCTTGACAATCGTCAACTTCTCGAAATTCGAAAGTGCTGTCGCCATCATGCTATTGTCCTCTTTCAATAGGTTATGTGCGGATGTGTGAAGAAATTTGCAAAGCAGGCAGCGGGTCTGTTTTCCGCAATGGAAGTGCTAAGCAACTGGCTATCGCGTTGTAGAAAGCTTCAACCAAGAACTATACTTCTTGTCATTCTGAGATCTGGAGCAGCGAAGTCTTGTTGCTGTACTTTGTACTTTCGCCAAAGCAAGAACGAATTTCTGCCGTTGTTTACATTAGTTTTGTTGCGAGCAAACTGTATCTCGCATTATTCGTGAACGAAGACATGTTTACTCGCTCGGGGAAAGCAGACGGGAAATGGCAATGCCTAATGATTATTTCTAAGAACGGAGATTCATTTACAAATCGCCGCGGATGTTAAAAGTTGTGGTCACATTCCAGATGCCAAGATCTAATGCGCGTGCTGTTTCCTACTACATAATAACATCGTTTCCTCCCATCAAATAAAGTGCTTTTGCTGCCTAATCTTTGTTCTTGTCTACCTTCAAGCCAAAGATTTCTCCGAAGCGCGAAAGTTGGCGTGTTTTGGCGCCTTATTGTCCCTCACAGTCGGTCGCAAAACAATGAATGATTCTTCATGCGAAACAAAAGTAACGATAATCAATGAATATCTAGAGAAAGTAACGAATTACAATTACACAACTGAAAATGTAATCTATTACAATTAAAATTACTTTTTTCAAAATGTAACGATACCCGTTACAAATTACAGGAAAAAAGTAAAGATTACAAGTAACGGATTACAAGTAACGATTACTTTAACAGCCCTGGGAGGTCTCCATTACGCAGTGAATAAATTCCAGTTAGGTTTACGTCTGTATGCCGGACTGTTGTCTCTGGACGTTCAGAAAGTTCAGATGTTATGTTACCTTGCATCGCTATGATAATCTGGAATTATTAAATCTATTCGCTATTGATGTTGTCTACTAACATTCACATTCGTGCGACAGAGTCTTCCAAAAATGTGTTGGATTTCAACTGATTTGCATGCTGGTTGTTATTGCTGTGTCAAGATTGTCTGAATAGGAAATCCTAATCTTTATCATTGACTTGAAAATGGATCCTGTTTTGAATATTTCACATTTATTTTGAGAGGGTCAATCCGTGGATCCACCCCTGTGGGTACACCCGGTGCACACGTTATGCGGACAATGTTGTCAGTGTTCTGCTTGTTACAAAAGTAACCAGTTGCATAAATCTGGAGAAACATTTAGGGCAATTAAATTACTTTTTAAATTTCGTGATGTTGTAGAAATTGGCAGATAGTTACTCGAGTCTGGCAATTAATTATTTGAATTTCCATGTTCATTAAGCTCCTTGGATTCTCTATACAACAATTTCCAGAAGTGTACGTGGATTGTGGTATTCATAATAGACCTATTTCACAAGCTACCATGTTGGAAAAAAGCAAGTGCATTAATTATGGGGAAGGTTGATGTCTCTGATTTCGGAGTATGGAGAAAGTTGGATTTGAAACTGATGCAGATTTCTTCAAGCTGTGCTACTTTTCTTAAAGATTATAATTCCCTTTAATGTTATGGGTCAGAAACCCAGTCTCTTCGCTACTTCAGGCAATCAACATGCCCCACCATGCACTGGTCTGTCCCATAATGGTAGTTTGTGAAATAGGTCTAGGCCCATTGGCAACAAAACGGCATACTCTCATTCAAGGTAGACACGTTAGTAACATGTCTTTTTACCAAACAATTTTTTTTTAATGCCCCTTGATCGATGATCGGTTCATTGTCTTGTTTGTTTTGGTGATCAGTTGGGATCAGATGATTCAGATCAGTTCAAATGATTGTGTTCGGTGCAATCCTACCTTTCAGTTAATGAACTAAAGCAACTGGTATGATACTCATTTGATCAAGTGTCAGCCTAGTGGGCCTACTGCTTGCTCGACATTAGATTTTGCATCAAGATGTTAGTCGTGAAGGAAGCATACATATTGTTCCAAGGGGCTAGCATAGTTGGTGACCTTTTAATCTATTGCGCCTCATGCAGGAAACAGGAGTGCCACACCCAAGAGGCGAGCCGATCAATACTGAGAGATTGGAGTTTATTCGAATGGGAACAACCGTTGCAACAAATGCATTGCTTGAGAGAAAAGGAGAAAGAATCGCCTTGGTCATCACCTCAGGTTTCAAAGATTTGCTTCATATCGGGAACCAATCCCGCCCCAATCTATTTGATCTGGTAATTAATAACCTTTGTTCGTTGATCATGTCAGTTGGAAGGCCTAATTCAGTGCTAGTTAATTATTGCTATAATATTTGTTTAAATTACTTCTTTCAGTTTACAACTAATCTTTTATGATGGATAGCTATATAATAATGTTCCATTATATATAAGTTCTGAAGCAGCAAGTTCTAGATTTCTGCATATTGTTTTATTTCATTTATTTTGTTGTTTTTCATTGTACGTAATTGCCGCAGACAATAGAATAATTGTGTTTGTTGTTGTTAGAAAATATCAGCAATTTTGATGTTTATGTGATGATTTCTATTTTATTGCAAATTAACAACATAAATTATCTTTTTTTATTAGGAAATTGTCACGCCGGATGTTCTCTATGAATGTATTGTTGAAGTGGATGAGCGCGTTGTTCTGCAGCAAGATTGCTGCGGAATCAAAAAGAACTGCAAGCGCGTTATGGGAACCACAAAAGAGCAAGTGAGTGCGAATGTCTACATGTTGTTGTTGTTGTTGTTGTTGTTAAATATATGCTAGGTTCCTATATGTGCTGTTGATTGTGGATTAAATCATATGTTCAATCTGGATTAGAGAAACTTGAAACTCGTTGGCCTGCAATGGCGCCTTGTGGAGATTGTAATGTTGTTGTTGTGTTTGAAACCTTCGGGAATGGTCACATTCATGTTCCTTTGCAATTGGGTTTAATCGGTGTGCTTGTTCTTGTTTGTAGTTTGACATCTGGCTACCAATTGATGAGGAGAAACTGCGCAGTGACCTCAAGGTAACAAGCTAGGTTGGCGGCTTTTTGTTTCTTGCCATTGAAGTAGGCTGGCCTCTCCAGAGACTGCTGCTTTAGAGACAGAACTGGCTGTCACAGACTCACAGCGGATGTTGATCCAGAGACGCCGTGCAGTTGACAATGTCAGGAATTAAGCTGCTGTTTATTTTGCGGTTGCAATTTTGAGGCATGCTGCTTGTTGTTCATTGAACTACAGTCACACCTGTAATAGAGGCCACCTCTATAAAGCAGCCATGTGTGTATAAAGGCCACTCTTCATAATTACAAAATGACTCTATCTATAGCAATTAACCTGGACAGAAAGGTCACCTGTCTATAAAGGTCATTTTTCATAGGTCCCAGAAGTGACCGTTATAGACAGGTTTCACTGTACAAACATATTCAAACTGTATCTGTACGTGCAAAGATACTTCCTTGTAATTATAATGATTATCTTATCTTTTTTTATGATTACAGCTAATTGGTCCACTTTTATTGACAGATCATGAATATAGTAGTGCATCTTGCCACCTTTGTTTTCTGTTGAATAATGTGACTGAATCTTGATCCAGAGCAAAAATTCATTCATCGAAATATGTAGTTTCTTGAACAACAACTGCTGACATGGTCAATCTGGTTTGCAGGATGTTTTAGCAAAAGGGATTAAAGATCTTGCCGTTGTCTTGATGCATTCATACACGTAAGTTTACACCCATTATTAAATAATGTGCACAGTGCTAGCAAGCAAGCAACTTGAAGGCAGTCTTCTGTCTGTATTTGCTGTGCTTTCTACATAGGTATGATGCTAATGAACGACGTGTGGAGGAAATTGCCAAAGAACTTGGCTTTGGCCATGTGTCCCTTTCCTCTGAGGTCATGCCAATGGTTCGCATTGTGCCGCGTGGTTTTACTGGTACATCCCCCAAAGCTCTCTATGGCTGATCAGCCAATATGGTCTTTCTCAACGTGTGCTACTATGCTTGTTGGCTTATGTAAATCTTCTTTATTTACAGCTTGTGCAGATGCATACTTGACTCCTTGCATCAAGCGCTATGTCCATGGTTTCTCTAGTGGATTCCAGGACGGGCTTAAGGTATATATTGAATATCACATTCACTGACCCTTGATATTGATTGCGCTGCAAAAAGTAGCAGTCTGATGAACAATGACAGTTCAAGTGTCGCTGTATTGACTATTGAGTAGTGCATCCTTCTGAAAAGAATCAACGCATCATTTATGACTGATGTTATTGCGTTGTCTATTGTAGAATGTGCAAGTGCAATTCATGCAGTCCGACGGTGGACTGACACCTGTTGACAGGTAATCTGATGTGGAATACTCGTTGACGTAAGCCCAGCTGGCTGCTACGGAATGTGGTTTGCAATTGACATTCCCACCTGTGACGTTGGTGTTTCTCCACAGGTTCATTGGCAGCAGAGCAATTCTTTCTGGACCTGCTGGAGGGGTTGTAAGTGAGCCCGACTTGACATCTGACACAGGCTAATTAATGGGAATGCAGAAACTGCAGATGCTAATGGCTGCATCATAGTTTTGGTGCAGTTAATCTTCTAATAATCATATTGACAGGTTGGCTATGCATTGACAACATATGCCATGGAAACCAAACAACCAGTCATTGGATTTGACATGGGCGGTCAGTGTTCATGCTTGTACTCGTCCCGTCAATTTTGCCATGGCTCTGTGCGTTGCCAAGGTGTTAAAGAGTTCCTTTCCCAATCTGTTGTTATTCTAGGTACATCTACTGATGTGTCTCGGTATGCTGGTAGCTATGAGCACGTATTTGAGTCAACAATTGCTGGTGTCAGCATCCAGGCCCCTCAGGTATGCACGTATGATGATGCGAGTGTGATATTGCTTCAGAAGGCAACCATGTGCTTCTTTCTTCTCATGTATTTCTTTCTCTTACAGCTGGACATCAACACTGTTGCTGCCGGTGGTGGATCGCGTCTTTTCTTCAAGACAGGGATGTTTGTTGTTGGTCCAGAATCCGCTGGTGCTGAGCCAGGCCCCGTCTGCTACAGAAAAGGTCCTCAGCACCTCTATCATCTGGCAACAACCATTTGGATCATATATTTTAGGCCTTCTGATCTGCTGAGTGCAATGTGCTAGCTGCTTTAGTAGTTCCTTACAATGTAAAATGGTGTCCTTCATAGAATGTGTAGATCATCACACCAATATTATGGAGTATAACTAACTTGCACCAACAATTACTACAGTCTGCCGGCAAACGGTGGAAATGTAGATTAAAGGATCAACTTCAGTTTGAGATTGAAAACGGTGAAAAAGTTCACTCTTATCTCATCAATAACATGTGATGGATGTCTACATTTGTAAACCAAGTGAAATCAAGGAAATTAAATAGTATGGTTGGTGCTGATGCAAGTTAGGATTATTTATCAGATCTGTGGACAGGAAGTCCAAATTAGTTCAAACCCCTGCCTTGTGGTCAAATGGAAGACTTGATATTATTTCTGCTGTGTTACAATTGGCCTTTTGACAAAAGCTCCCCATGTTGTTAGCAGATTACCAGCTACTAGTATCAAAAATGCACAGCCATATGTCAATTGCAGGATAAGGAATACTATAATGTAATAATGTATTCAAGTGGCACATATTTTTTCTTTTCAGGTGGCCATCTTGCTGTGACGGATGCTAACCTGGCACTGGGAAGGATCTTGCCAGAGTAAGTCTGCTGCCGGAATTTCAAATGTTCATTATTCTTATTCTAATTCACAGTTATTTGAATAATGCTATTGTCTTGGTTGATCATTTCAGATATTTTCCAAAGATTTTTGGCAAATCTCAAGATATGGCGTTAGACAGAGAAGCGTCTTATGCTAAATTTGCTGAGTTGACAGAACAGGTGTGATGCAGTTACTTATTTAATCTGCTGCCATTGCGATTGCTTCCAGGAGATGTCTCAACAATATCTGCGGTTTTCAATTGAAATTCTGCAGATCAACATATTTATGGGCAAAGAGATGCCAGTGGAGGAAGTCGCTATGGGATTTGTGCGAGTCGCTAATGAGGCAATGTCTCGCCCAATCAAAGCTTTAACACAGGCCAAAGGACATGACACATCTAAGCATGTGTTGGCGTGTTTTGGTGGAGCAGGAGGACAGCATGCCTGTGCAATTGCGGCTGCCTTGGGAATGTCAAAAGTTTTCATCCACAGGTAGACATCGTCATTCTGATGCTGAGAGACTCGATTGGTTGATTGATTGCTTGTTCGATTGTTTTTGTAGTGAGTTTGGTTTTTGTAGCAAATTGTGCAAATTTTCGGCATGAAATGGAGTTGTTTTGTGTCTGCCTAATCTTTTTAATGATTAGTTTTAGTGTATAGTAAGTTAGTAACAGCTAATGTTTGGCTTAGTTTGCTTCTGTAGTGACGTACTTTTAATGACTTTTGTTTAATTAATCTTTGTTATTAAGTTTTGTATTTGTTTTTACACCCTTGCATTGGCTGAACTGAAGTCTGTTGACAAGACGGTGACGGAATGACAACTGTCTTATTTTGTGGTAGATACGCTGGTATCCTTTCTGCTTATGGCCTGGCACTAGCTGACGTCGTGCATGAAGCTCAGAGGCCGTGTGCCCTGTTATATAATGAAGGTAACTATTTTGCATTCTCTAGCTTCAGCTGATTCTATTCATTGTTGAATTTTGTTATTTGGATCTCGAAGAGAAGTTATAGTTTGTTGATTAAGTTCTTTGTGCGGATATATGCTGGAAGAAAGAACTGTTTAATGAGCGGATGATCCAATGATTGCTTTTATCACAATGAGGAAGTTTAAGTTTTACCAAAGCCATAATTCTGTTGTGTTTTAAAAAAATATAATTTACAACATTATAATGTGTAACTTGATAGTGCAACTGGCGTCACGTCGACATCATTTGCGGACACTCAATGAGTATTAATTGTACAAAGATTGCTGGTAGCTAACTTCAGTGTTTCTGTAGTTTTCTAATTTGCATTGAATAACCAATTAACCATGTCTACTGATTAATGCAAGAGAAATGCAGAAATGAAATCTGACATATCACTAGTTGTTTGGTTTACAACTCATTCAATTTAGAGAGAACTAGTATACTGAAATAGCTTACAGCGATTCAAATAATTCTGCATGTGATGCTGCCATTCCTGACTGCTTTGGGCCTGGGCAGTACGATGTTACTTGTCAGTGGAGGCTGCTGGTCAATCTAACAGATCTAATCTAATCCATTTGTTACTTCAACTGATCTCCTTCTCCTGCAACCTCAGATTCATACAAAGAGCTAAGGCAACAAATCCACCAACTGGAGGGCGACTGCACAGCAGAGCTGCAACGTCAAGGATTTCCAAAGTATGAGTCATACAGGGCATGTGGTGTCAGAAGCTTACAGACAACCCTCCATCCTCATTCGATATCGTTTTGTCTATTCCTTGCTAAACAGGGACAAGATAACAACTGAGGCCTTCCTTCACATGCGCTATGACCGCACAGACTGTGCTCTGATGTGTTCTGCAAAAGGTTATGAGGTAACTCATAGTTAGCCCTACTGTTTGGTCCCGTGTGGCTGTTTGGATCCGTACAGCATGTCGTTTATAGAAAATATTAATATACTAATAATACTACACTCTCCAAGTGTCGCCATTTCATGTTGACTGTGCTCTCTTTGCAGTCGTCAGAATCTGAGTTTTCTTGCGGCGATTTCAAGCAATCCTTCCTTGATCGGCAAGTGACCATTATCAGTTGATCATGTTGCTATGAGACCACAGGTTGCCATGGCATTGGCTTTGATCAAACCCTGCTACTTTCAGGTATAAGAGTGAATTCGGCTTTACAATTCCAAACCGTCCCATTGTGGTTGACGATGTGCGCGTCCGTGGTACAGGCCATTCAGGAGTCACACTGCCTTCTGAAATGACGAAATCAACAGAATTGCCAAGGATTGAAACGGTGAGAACTGCTCTGTGAATGCAAAATTGCAACTCTTTTTAATGTTAATTCAGATAGCTATAGGTGCCATGGGATGATAGCCCGCTTGCAACAAGTCTAGTATTGATGGATGACCACACCTGCTGTGAAGCGTAGCTGTTAGATGCGTCGTCATGCGGTTGGTCATTTTGTGTTTTACTGTCATTTCAGACGCGACAGTGTTTCTTTGAAAGCGGTTATCATGATACTAATATCTACTTGATGGAGGATTTGTCATTTGGCCACATTGTCAGCGGGCCTGCAATTATCATTGATAAAAACAGGTTGGTGATGACATCACTTGTATGATTCTACTGTGTGTTGATTTTCAACTGATAATTCAATGCCGCACAATTAACTGCCTTCTGCAAGAACTAATAGTTGATTGGTCAGCTTTAGAAAACTGATGGTCTGTTGCAGAGTAGTTTGTAATTTGTCAACAGTGGTCATGAATTATTTCACAGTCGTTTATAGCTACAGAATCTCTCTGCTGCAGTTGGGAATTCATTTTTCTGTGATAACGGTGGTACGTTTGATAGTCTTGTATGTTGGTTTGTTTGGCATTGTGGTTATATTGTTGTGCTAATTGTATTCTGTTGCCTTGCAGTACCATTGTGGTTGAACCTCAATGCAATGCCAGTATGACGGCATCAGGGGATCTTGCCATCGACGTAAGAATAGCCACGTACTGCCACTCAAAAATCTTTATTGCATGTTATAAGCAGGGACTATCCATGGACATTTGAAGTTGCTGTGGTTGCTTGTAAAGTTGAACCCAGTTAGTATCCCGATTAGCATAGTCAATGTAGCTAGTGGAATTGAAACAATGGGGACATCGTAAGCGATATATCCAATGAGATAATGATTTATCATTTACAATCTGCTTGCCGTCAATCAATTTTAGTCTCTTTGCATTGACGTTGTCGTTTTTCATTTTCTCATTTCCTATTTTAGGTTAATTCTACAAAAGGCAAAAAGCAGATTGGAACAGATTTGGACTTAATTCAAGTTAGTTTACTTTCTAAGATGGAATTTTGAAATATGAGTGTCTAGTGGCTAATCAGGATTCTTTGTCCCATTGATATAAAAATGTGCCTGTTTGATGACCAACATCCTTCAATGTTATTACATATTGACGATGATGATGACGATGGCGATATAGCGACATTTTTCACTATCCAGCAGCCGGATGTCAATTTCAAAACGATCATGGTCCGACTGTTGAAAAAGCACCGAAATAGGACAATCAATGCCGTAGCTAGAAATGGAACTGCGGGCCTTTGATTTGTATGCCGTGAAAGCATTCATTATGCCTGCGCTATGCCATGACACTGCTACGATAAAAAATGAGAATACTGTAGCTCAAATTATAATTATACAAGTCACTCTAGCAGACAGAACTCTGGAAACCCTATCCCTATTACTCAAGCTATCCGTATTGGGGTCTTCACGATTGAGCAATCAGATGGTGATCGACACGTACTTTGTTGCATATGCATTAATTAATATTATTTAATAATATAATTCAAATGAAAATCTAACTTACTGTTGTTATGTTTTCTTTTTCTGGTTTTGTTTTCATACCTTTTGACTCAACTAAACCTTCAGACTTATGATGCTTATATGGGGTTGCGAGACCAACATTGCTTGACAATAGAAGGTAGATCGTCGTGTGGCACTTCTGAAAACTGTGTGGAATGTCTCATCCGCAGCTGTCAATCTTCTCTCATCGTTTCATGAGCACAGCCGAGCAAATGGGAAGGTGAGTCACAGGAGACAGTACTATAGTTCCCTGCTATGCCTTGCATTGGTAGCTCCTTGCTCATTGTTGAGGGCTGCCGTAATTGGCACATTCTATACTTTGTGTACTCAGAGTGCTCCAAAGAACCTCAATTTCAACCAACATCAAGGTGAGGCTGAACTGCTTGTCGACACCGCTCAAAGCGTGCACTTTGATTTGCATCCTCTTATAAACCTATCAAGAACTGGCTACCATTGAACCTCAATATGTGTCAATGGTAATTGTCGTAGCAGTAGTTCAATTCCAATACCTCTTCCAGGAGCGGCTCGACTTTTCTTGTGCCATGTTTGGCCCTGACGGGGGTCTTGTTGCCAACGCGCCTCACATTCCTGTCCATCTCGGTGCCATGCAAGAGACTGTCAAGTATCAGGTATGTACGTCTCCTACGTATCCAACTATGCAAATGGTGTATTTAGCTCCAATAGATTTGTCCTGACATTCAGAACCAAGATCTCCCGTGAGGAGTTTTGAATCTGCTATCGGTTAATGATTTGCACTTTTGTTTGTGATTTTGCACCTGTTGGTTTGTTAGTTTCAGTCAGTCATCACAGTGTGGTGCAAAGACGTCTTTCATGGCCGTTGATGATTATTCGATGTATGCTCTGAAAAAGGCGTATGTTTCCCTTTCATTTAGATCGATGCGCTCGGAGACCAGATAAAAGATGGTGACGTCATCCTCAGCAACCATCCGTCAGCGGGTGGCAGTCATTTGCCAGATCTGACAGTCATAACCCCGGTACGTAGCACTTTTCATCTCTCCTTCTTTCCATTGACATGTCATTTGTTTGCGTCACCACCAGTGTTGTGAGAATTACTGTCGAAAAGTAATTAATTACACTACTAATTACTTTCCCGAAAAAGTAATTGATTAGATTACAAATTACTTTTCCCTCAAAAGTAATTAATTACAAGTACAAATTACTTTGCCTGGAAAGTAATTAATTACTAATTACTT
>OFHS01000655.1:3209-37643 GCA_900245855.1 Calvadosia cruxmelitensis
ATTTGTAAGAAAATAATAAATTGAAATTATATAAAAAAAGAAAAAAAAAATATGATTATAGTTAGTCATCGATGACAATATGACAATCTCCTCATATGACACGTCATGGTCTTGTCATCTGTGTTCACTTTCCATTAGATCCTGCTGGTCTGATCTACTTCTTGTGTGACGCATGTATCCACATGAAGCCTCGTTTCCTGGATTTAAGATGTTCTCTACATTCGGGAGATCTCAAAACCAAACATTTTGATGAGATTTTTAACTTTAAAGGTCGATTGCCCCGATATCTGGAATAAAAGTTTTTGGGTTTATGAGCACTTTAATAGAGAAATACTAGAAAGTAGAACGAAGGATCCTTCGGAAGAATGCGGCTGCAAACTGCATAAAAAGAAACGAACACGGGAAGGCAACCCTCTCTCTTGGTATTACGCCGACCATACAAGTAGCAAGCTCAAATAAATGCTCACAATTTGAATAAATGTTTTCTATATAAATAAGTAAGTAATATTTATCTCCAGCTTGGAGTGTAGCTGACGCCTGCAAGTTCTTTCTCAAGCTCAGCATCCAATTCGGCTATTCGTTGTCGTTCTTTCTCTCCAATCTCACGTGGTTTTGATGTTGAGTTGCTCTTTGATTCAAAGATTCTGCCATTTATAGAACCCTGGCTACTCGATGAGCTGCAAAGAAAGGTAAGTGCGAAACAAATCTATGATTGACCCAAATGAAATAGTCAATTCACAACCACAGCTGCGTTTTAGAAGACCAGCCAGTCATACCATGACTAACAATTTTTTTGCAATAAATTTCAATTGGACATACTTATTAGATCTAAATTATAAGGACCCAGCTTGAGTATAAATCAGCAGATCTTTCGCACTAACAAGCCATTTCATAACATCAGCTTTTTTTTGGTGAGATTTTTTTTATTCGAGAGTTTAAAACAATACAAGATCAGAAATAAATAGATAAAACTTAATCTAACAAGAAAATACAATAACATCCTAAATTAAAATAAATACCTCTAACATCAGTTGTTCAGAAACTCGAGTCATGCTGACGTTTATTTGAATATTCTTCTTACCCTTGAGTCCTCTTGTTATTGGCTGATTTCTTCTTTCCCATTGTGCTACACAACAAATCAAGGCTGTCTGGGAAATCTTCTTGACTTTTGAAATCAGTTCGAGACTGATACCGTTCTCTTTTAGCCTCGTTCGACTTGGCAGGCTCAGTGTTCTTGTTAGTTCTAGATCCAAACATGATGTCATCATTCTTTTCCATGCCTCTGCGTGATGGCATGAAACTACAAGTGAAAATACCATTACATGCTTGAAATAGGAAAAATGAAACACATGATGGAAGACCAAAGTGGCATTACAACTGTCCAGGTTTCTAATAAGTTAGGCCTATCAACATCATCTTTATTTCTAAGTTAAGCCAAAAGGCCATCTGCCACATTTCTCGAGCAGGACCCTCTAGTCATTTAGAGATGAAATAATCACTGGCACCTGAGATATTTTTCAATTTAATAAATATTTCAAACTATCTGGCATTAATTCAACGATGGCTTTTCGTCTTCTTCCCATTTAATTATGGTATTGCTATTGAAAATGCATATTTTGAAATAATTATAGTTTTTGACACAATGGACTTGCATAGCTAGATTTTATCGATTTGATGTGCTAAGTTAGGAAAAAAAATGCCGAATGAGGCAAACTGCAAGGAAGAGATAATACGCTGTTCCAGAGGTTGTAAAGGCTCACTGTCGATCTTAATAGTGCAGAGGAACAATAGATAGAATAATTCACATATAGGGTACAGTATCGTGACTGGAATGGGAATCATACCGTTATTCAGTACATCTAATACTCGTTTGAAGGAGCTTTGCGTCGTATACAAAAGCAACAAGATGTTCTATATAATGATAGCTTCATAGTATGCTTCAACTATGATATATTATCTACTCTGTGAGAAAGTTATTATTAGGTTACCAGATTACAGAATAAATGATGATATATCATAAGTATAATGAAGTACATCAGTCTATAATCAACCGTCTAAACTCAAACATTTCATAATTATTATGGTTCCATGTAAACAATGAACTCAAACATCAGATCCTGCTATAGTGTCCAATCTGTCTATGCGTCATTTCCCTTCGTAACAAGTCATTAACATTAACTGTCTGATTATTACTACTCGCATACTTCTTTGTCTTTGATTCCGTTGCCATGGCTGTGCCCTGGGATTGAAATCCTCCAGACATGCGTCGTTTCGCTCGTTCTCTGCTTTGACGTAGCAAAGGGGCCTGAGCCTCAATTGAATCCTCCTCGCTTTCTTCTTCGACGGGGCCGCCTCCTTTGCGTGAATCGTCCAGCAGGAAAATGAGGTCATCGTCTGTGTCTATCATCCCCTTTGATTGTTTTGATTCATTATTGATGTTGTTGCTGTTTGACTGCATGGAACTTCTCTTGCGTTCCTCAGTCGTCTTTTTGACATCACACATCCACGATGGAGCGTAAGGAGATGCCTTGTTCCTTTCACCGCTATGGAAATCAAGCAGAATGCTGGTCTAACCTACCCATAAGAGCAATAGTTTACACATTTCACTGTGTATTATGCAGATGTGAAATTTTATTTCTGTTCTTATTTCTATTATTTTTATATCTAATTTTGTATTCCTGCTTGTACATTTTCTTATAATCCAGAATTTGCAATAATTATGACGTCTTACAGTAGACCGCACATTTATCCAAGCAAATCATAACGACACCACCCTTACAGCTGTCTTCTTATATCTGCAAAGCACATGGCCTGAAAAGAAAGACCTTTCAAAGGATCTCGACAATGTTTCCAACTTCGATACCAGCTCTCAATTAAAGACGAAATTTCTGTTCAAACGTGACCAGTTAGTCATCATTAAGAGTAGAAACAGCAGTCCATTAAAAAAGTCAGAGTGTGTAGAAACGAAAAATGGTCAAAAATAATTTTCTATTACAATCGAACATGATTACTACCACATCAGATAAGTTTCACTACTTCTTAATTTCATTACTAGTTGGATGCTACTTGCCATACTGGCTTTGATTATTCGACTGGTATAGTAGCTGACAGATTGTTTTATATACAAGTAAAATTGGGTCATGATTTTGTTAAACTGATGTGGTCAAAATCTAAGGCCAGTATTGCGTCAAAAGAATACTGCCTGGCATCTCTGCAAGATAACAAGATCCCTGTCCGATGTCGAAAGCGCATGGCTTTTACAATATAATTCGAAATTGAGCTCATGCACCATCTATAATGTAGATCATTCATTAAGATACTTTCAATCATAAGTTAGATTAAATCACTTGCATAGTTTATTCTTATGAGTGACCAATCAACAAATTTCAACGCAGTGATTTACTGACCTGACGCTGCTAGCCTCGTTGTTCTTAGACTCTTTTGCTACCCGTTGTGTTGTCAAGGGAACTATTCGCTGCTGACTGCTGATAAAAGATAGCATAAGAATTACATCAATGTCATCAAGATTATCATACTGACAGCTGCCAACGCTCTTTTGCGTCCCTTACCGGATCCTATCCTGTTCTGCATTCTCCTTGCACTGCAATAATTCCGTATTTAATTGTTCCATCTGTTCTTCGTAAGAGCAGCGAGCAGATTCGAGATCTGCGATTTTCTTTTCAAATTCAACTCGTTGATTTTCATAGTTGCACATGTCTTTGTTTAATTCCTCAATTTCTCCTTCCAGTGAGGCAATTGATGTTTTATCCGCCTTGCTGCTATTAGCGGCTGCAAGTTTCAATGCCTCAATCTCATTCCTCAGTTTCTCATTTTCTGTCTTCAAGATGACACAATTGGTTTCGATACCAGCAGCCTTTGCACTCAACTGTTCTTCAAGGGTGCATTTATCTGCCTTGAGATCTTCAATTATTTGATTCTGATTACCAGTCTTCTCACGGAGGGAGGTCATATCGACCTCGCATGCAGTCAACTGATGTCGTAACATCTCGCATTCGGTCTCTGCTGAAGTTGCATGTTGCTTACTCTGCGCATGCTCAGTAAGTGTCTGCTGTTGATGTTCTTCAGCTTCACGTAGACGCGCTTTCATTTTAGCCTCCTTCTTGCTGCCATCAATGGCTTCCTGGCATTTCACTTGCAGCATTCGTTTTAATTCAATGATACTTCCTTGCAATTCCATCGCTTCAGATTCTTTCACCTTGATGGCGCTTTCTAATTTTGTGTTTTTATCTTTGCTCTGTTCGAGTTCTGCCGATGTAGTCGTGTTGTTGCTACGAATGGCAATAAGCTCTGCAGAGAGTGCTTTTAGCTCGAACTGTGCCTCGCTTTCAGTATTATCGTGCAAATCCGTCTGACTAAATGAGTGTTGCTTGGAATCAGCCTCTTTCGTGACATGCTGATTGTCCTTCAATTGACTTTTCAACACTTCCAGATCCTTTGCCAGCTGTAAGTTTTCGTATTTTGCTAACTTCACTGCTTGTTTTTCTCTTTTAAGTTTCGTTTCAAGAACATCATTTCTTGATTTCGTTTCCATCAACGCTTTCTCGATATCTTTCTGACGTTGTTGAAGTGCTTCGTTATCGCTGTGTAAGCAGTTGATTTTCTCTTTCATTTTCGACATTTGCTTTTCTCGACGAAACAGTTTGATGGAGACCGCCGAGTGGCCCTGTTGGTCATCGCTAGATTGAGTTTCATCTTCACTGGTTAAATGGTGATTGTACGATGGGCTATCGATTGGATCTTTGATACCATGGCAACAGCTGACGTCATTATGACAGGCCAATCGTTTTCTGTCATTGGTACCTTCGCCGTATGATTTCAACTTGATATGCATTGTCTTTAGCTCGGTCTGCAGTGATGCAACGCGGTGGCTGTAGCGTTCAATCTCTTGATTGTTAATGGCCAATTGTCCTTTCAGTTTCTCGTGCTCAAGACACAAGCGATGATAATTGTCTTCTCCTTTGGTCTTTTCTTGCAATGTCAGCTGCAACTGAACACCAAGATTGCTTTGTTCATCGCGACATCTTTGCAAGTCCATTGACTGTTTTGATACGAGGTTATCTTGTGCACGTAGCCTCTCTTTCACCAATTGTAACTCGTTCTCAGTTATCTTCCTGTCACTCAATGCCTTGGCCAGCTCTCTCTTCAGTTGTTCTTGCTGCTCTTCGGTCTCAATGACATTCCAAGTGCATTGATGATACTCTTGTTGTGAAGAGATGCAACTTCTGAACAGACTACCAAGGCCTCTCTTCTGCTGTGGACCTGGCCTCTCATTGCTCTTGAGCTTCTGTTGATGGCCATGACTACAGCTATGACCCATCGTGTTGCCCTGGCGATTGTTTCCATGACAACATTTCCCATTGATGTGTGTTGGTTGATTCGTGTAACCTGAGATACATTGAGAGACTGCTCTTGCGTCTCTACGATTGGTCGAATTTGATGCATTCTCCTCCTTTACCCGCTCCAGGTTTCGCTTTAACTCAGAATTTTGCTTGTTCAGTGCAAGCCTCTTCTGTTTCTCTTTGATTGCCTCTTTTTGGAGGCTTTCCTTCTCAGAATTCAGATGTTGGATTTGGTCATACATTGGGTTGACCACTGTGTCAATGTAGTTCTTCGTCTCGGCATGCACTGCCTTCCTACCCTCGTGCAGGCTTTTAATCACATCCAATTGATTCAGGTTGATGGCTTGCAACTGCTCACAGTGTTTCATGTATTCATCTAATATCTTCTTACTCGCTGGACGAAGATGAACGGATTCATTTGACGGTTGACTTCCTGCCTCAAGTCCTGTCTCTTTTGAATCCCCACTCATCCTAAAATAGAACCCTTCGAATACTCATCTATTCTATGGCATCTGAAGTAATTACCACTAAGCTACCAGAAGTCAAGAAACGAGCAACAAGGTGCCATCACGAAAAGAGCGATCATATCATATTTTTAAATAGTAACACAGAATTATTAATTGTTATTTTGTAAGCCTGGGTTTATATGTCTAAAATATACTCGCAACAATCTATCCTATTTAACTATGAAATATTTTGAATAAGCACTTTTTACTTTACTTGCTAGATACAAATCAATGATATAATCACGTAATAACAAAGCACTCAGTTACAGCCTTTTGTAAAACGTTAAAAGCATTCCCAGGCTAATCTAGAACTTGTAATCTAAGCGTCTTGAACTACGAGAATCTTTAGGCGAGTCTCTAGATCTTCGTAGAAGGATGACGGTCGACAAATTTACATTTTTTTTAATTTTAAGGAAAGATGATGATGGAATATCTACAATACAGTTCAGAAAATTAAAACGTGGACATATTTCTAAATTAAGATGTATATTATCAAAGAAGGGAGCTGTATACTGTTTTAAAGGTCATGGTAGCTGCTGTATAAAATTTTTACTATAGCGTAACTCCTGATATCATTCCAAAGAAATGAATAACACAAGCACCGATCGATAAAGTTTATGCAATGATAATTCGATTATGAAAGCTGTTAAACCAGTGATGCAAAGTGGAGTTGTCTATTGCTCGATGTACAAGTGGACCGCTAGGATTTGTTGCCCTGTAGCTTGGATTGGAGTCGAGATATATAAGTCTCGAGGTATAATACTTGGAAAGCTTCTATCACATCTATACGGGTCACTGTACCTTGCTCGCCTCGTTTCATTTAATTTGCGCCTCCAGAACGAGGTGCCTTCTTTCTCTGCTGTGAAGTCACACAAGTGCTTGCAACTCAGTGACGCTGGAAATCAAGCTTCCCGTTCATGAAACCAACATGCAATTCCTATGTCTCCTAAAACAAGGCGTCCGCATTCAAAGAACACTTTCCCCGTAAGTCAAAACGCGTTCGAGATCCTCGGCAATTGATGACGTCAAAGTACTGCTGTAGCACGTGCCGGAAGTGCCTAACTATCATGATCGATCTGCCGCGTTCAGCTCACTGTTCATCTGAGGCATGGGAGCGACTGTACTTCAGTCTTTTCAAGTGGCTTACAAGAACATGGCTTAAGCAGCCGGCTTGTTTCTATCAAACTTACTGAATCTTCAGGTTAACTATTCCAATTTGGAATAACGCGATTATAAAATAAGTGATGGCGGGTGTTCGATTATAAAATAAGTGATGGCGGCCACCAATTTTGCTACTGCACAGGACCATTGAGCTGGTCCTGCTTTTTTTCATCAAAGGCATGCGATCGGCGGAGGCATCGACCAGCACGGATGAAGACCAGCCAGTCCAACGTGTGAGTGCTGCAGTCCACCTCAGTTTCTGGCCGCCCGGAATGCGGCATGAACCATCAGGAAGGTGGTCAATGATAGCAGGGTTTAGGTCAGAGTGGTGTTGAAAGTGACCCACCCACCGGTACTGCCGAGCCATCACCGCCTCCTCCGTCAGCACCCAACAGCCCCCAATCCGCATCTCAAGATCATCATTGCCGAGAAAGTCATTCCATCTCAAGCCTAAGATGCCACGCCAGATATCCCTGCCAAAGGTGCCGATAAACTTCTGCTCCTTTGCGCTGATTGTCCAGGTGGAGGCGTCATAGAGCACTTTGGACTGGATCAAAGCGCGTGTCAGGTGGAGTTTGATATCTTCGGGTAGGCGTTTCATCTTGAGGTAGGGGCAGGATTTGAGAGCACGGCGGCCCATCGCGATTCTTGTGCGGATTTCTTGAGTGTCGCTGAAATCATGTGTCACCAGGCAACCCAGGTATCTGAAGGACTGAGTTGCCTTTATCGTCTGTCCATGTAGAGTCACATTGTCAGTTGAGCAGATGATCAGATGTTCGGTCTTACCAGGATGCAGCTTGAGGCCATAGGTGAGAGCGACTGTAGCCAACGCTTCAATCATCTCGGTGGCATCTGCCACAGAGCCTGCAAGCAGGGCGAGGTCGTCGGCATAGCGCAATTCTTTGAACTGAACGCCCGCCACATCAGGTGCCTGCAGGTGCGCAACGCGTGCCATCCAGTCGCGCATCATTATCTCCTTGTATAGGTTGAAGGGCACCGGTGAAGGGGACAGCCTTGTCTAACTCCCACAGGTGTCTGGAAGGTGTCGGTGGTCAAGCCCTTCCAGGAAAGTGAGCCTCTCGCTTGGGAGTAGAGGCGCTCAATCAGTCGCCACGATTCCGGTGGGAGGCCAAGATCGTGTATGATCGAGATCATCTTCGTGTGAGCCACGCTGTCGAATGCCTTCTGGAAGTCAACGAACAGACAGTGGAGCGGCGTTTTGGCTGCCACATGTGCTTGGCCAACCAACTTCAGTGTGAATATCGCATCTGTGGTGCTACGGCCCGGCATAAGTGCCAGCGTGCGGTAGTTGGCACAGTCTCCTCTGTCGCCTTTCTTGAACAGGGCGATGTACTTTGATTCGGTTGCCGCTGACGGCCAGTTTCCCGTTGTCCAGATCCTGTTGACAGCGCAGTGGATTGCACCAAACACAACGTAATCGTCTACCATCGCCTTGAGGAGTTCGGCTTGAATCCCGTCTGGACCGACCGCCCGGCCGTTTTTCAACTTTAGCACTGCCCGTCTTACCATTTCAGCAGGGAGTGAGGTGGGTGCGAAGTGTTCAGCAGGAGGCGGGTCACGCTGCAGATCCGACTGAAAGAGGGTACGCGCGTATTCGCCCCATCTGGCTATCTCATTGACGGGTGAAGTGCATGGTGTGCCGTCCGACTTCTTGATGACAGCGTCAGGCCGACTTCGTTCTTTCATCAGCAGCCGCGTTGTCCTGTACGCCGGTTCTTTCATTGACGCCGTGTCGTTACTGTTGAAGGCCTTCTCCATCAGTGTGCATTGTTCCTGTAGCCAGCGGTCTAGGTCATCGTCCAGAGTCCTGTATTTTTAGAGCTTTGAATCGGGGCGTTCATATGGCTGCTGATTTCTCGTCTATGAGATTCAGAG
The DNA here is from genome assembly GCA_900245855.1 of Calvadosia cruxmelitensis. NCBI lineage: Eukaryota > Metazoa > Cnidaria > Staurozoa > Stauromedusae > Kishinouyeidae > Calvadosia > Calvadosia cruxmelitensis. The sequence continues at coordinate 12,133 of OFHS01000655.1, forward strand.
TCTCTTCAGAGACATATGGCTTTGACTTCTTTAGTCGGCGCAAGCCTCATACCGAACTGGCTGCTTCTTTGATGGCGATGGAGATGGTGGTCAGGTCGTCTGTGTTCTCATCCAGGAGCTCGTGCACCTTCTGTTGTAATTCTGTCCTCCGTTGGTGGGCGTGCTGTAGTTGGTACTGGGCGCCGTGCGATCCGTAAGCGTAGGTTGCATATAACGAGTTTGTGGTTGGTGTCAAAGGCGGTATCGAATGCAGTGCAATCTGACATCCAATGTTTCGCCATGAACAGGATCAGGCCATGGTCCATGGCATTTCTTGCGTTACCGGCGCGACTGATCCAAGTCACTTTCTATGCGAGGCGTTTGCGAAACCAAGTGGTGGCTGCTGTCAGCCCGTGCGACCGGCAGAAGTCGATCAGCCTGGTGCCATGCTCATTAAGGGTGCCGATGCTGTAGGGACCAACGACCGTTGTATCATGTCTGCAAGTTCCCAGCTTGGCGTTGAAGTCGCCTGCGACAATGACAGTGTCACTGGGTCGCGCCTTGGCGAGCTGATCGTCCAGGCAGCGGTAGAACTCCTCGATGATGGTATCCGGTGCTGTGCTGGTGGGCGCGTACACTGCCACCACAATGAGGCAACCAGGGCCCTTGAGGCAGAACTTGGCAGTCATCACCCGATCTGACATATCCGTTTGGCAGCCGTTGCCAGAAGCATTCCTACTCCAGCATAGCGAGTGTGGCCTCCTGACAGCAGCATCTGACCTTCCAAGCGTGATTCCGAACCGATTGCGTGTATTTCAGAGAGCGCGATGACGTCGTTACTTTGGGACAACGCAGATAATCTCACTCGAGCCTTTCTCGTATATGTTCGACTGTTTCTTGAGTATGCTTCTCAAGTTTTCAGTCCGCATTTGAAGAAGGACATTGCCCTATTGGAACATGTTCAAAGGTATTTTACACGGCGAGTTTTCAGCCGTTGCTTTTCGTCCTCTATAAACAGCTACCTTCCGGTGTCAATCTTATTCCTGGCAGTGTCACTCATGGCCATTCGAAACGTTTATTTGTGCCAACGGCACATAATGATTCTCGCCATTTTTTTTTCTTCAATAGAACGATTCGTGCCTGGAATAGCCTTCCAGAAGACATTGTAAATATCAGATCGTTGCCTTTGTTCAAGAAGCGTATTGAAGCTCACCTACTGGAGAGCTAATAGTAAATTGTATCGCACGTATTACGTACTAGAATTTAGTTTTGCATGCACCGTCCGTTTGGTGTAAGAGTGGAGAGTTTTTTCCACCTTCCTAACGTGTATTCTTATTTGTTGTTATTTACAAATAAAGATTCATACTCTATTACATAAAATATCAGATAAAATGCAATACGAAACGAAACTAAATAGTCTGAAATGAAAGCAAATTACGCATAACTGCCGTTCAAGGGTCTGCGCTTACAGTGCATTCTTCTGTAAGAGGAAACTTACAGTAAATGCATGCAGAAAAGGTCCAGTTTGCAGAATATTGCTGTTTATAAAAGTCGAATATGCTCTCAAATAACTGTCTAATTGTTGTAAAAAGAGTTGCTACTTACACCAGAAGATTATCGAAAAGCGAGCGATGCCGTGACGCGATCAATGGTCACCTATCGGCATGTGAAGTCTCGATTTGAAGCATAACGCGAGGCATTAGCAACAGGACGCAATTTGTCACATTACCACCACGCTGTTGACATCTTCGAGGGCCTATGCTATGACTGTGTCTAATAATATAGTCAGCTGTTACAGCCTATTGCTTGTGTAGTTTGCTGCCGCGGTTAAATTCTTCGAAGAGAGCTAACGTCTTAAGAGTTTGGTCCCTTTCATTCAAACCGGAGATGGCCCGTAAGAGGTGAGAACCGTGAGATGTTCACTTGAGAGCTAGGCCTATTGAATACATTATTGTACCTACATGCCACATGATGCCAGTGGGCTAAATGGATTCATGGAACATGGTGTATGTTTTGATGCACGAGTTCCAGCATTAAGCAAGCGTTCCCTGCGCGAATTCAGCTCCGAAATTCCGCGCCGTGCATTTAAAAAATTACTGTGTTCGGTGCAATCCTAAATTCCTTATCAAAGTAATTATTTCAAGTAATTTTGCTACGCTGCAACTGTTCGTCACAACTTTGAGTAGGCCTACAGATGCCTAAACAGTAACAACCAAGAGTAGGCTATTGATGAATGACATGATGCCTTTTAGTAAAATTTTGTTTTAATCTCCTAGGAAAGCACCAAAGCCAGCTAGTCGTCTTTCAGAGCAAGACCAAAGTGATGGTGATGCAGAGCCAAACCCAGTATGGCCAACTGACTGCAATTGTTTTACTATAATTTTTTCAATAAGTGAGCTTGTGATTGCATTCTCGTCAGGTATAAAGTTATTGGCGGGCTGCAACAAAACGATTGTTGGCAAGTGGCAACACACACAGGGTGGCACAAAGTTTTAAACCTTCCGCGAACCAACATTTTCCCCCCCGATAACTTCGGAAAATTTTTTTCCGGATAACAAGTTCGATTTCTAATAATTATTGTTTCACTGCGGTTTGACCCAACAATCAACTATTTTCGTTACTTTACCCAAGTAAAAACATTACAGGCTTTTGGCGTAGCGACTTACTTTTTACTTGCAACGAAGTAGTTGTTAGGTAAAAAATATTTACTTTTACTTTATTACTTTCGGTGGCTTTAGAAAAATACTTGTTTTTCCTTTCGCAAACGGATTGAAGCAGAAGCCATCTCCTTCGCGCGACTGTTTAAATTGCTTCCAATAGCACTGCTGCTTATGGAAATTCTGAAGTAGAATTCGAAAATGTAACCACTCCACTGTTTTACTATTGTTTCTTGGCTGCTATGTCAGAGTCTGACTCAAAATAACGTTTACGATACTCACGGCCCCTCGATTGTCGACTCGGCTCATTTGTTATCAATATCAAAGTTGCTTTCCCTGATTTGAAGTTACTGTGCACCCATTTCTATGTGTTATCTACTTATCTGCCTACTCTGAATTATAATTGCAAAGCGATTGATGGATGGAATCCGAATGACTGGCAGATTAGCGGTGCAAGCAACAAGACGAGTTTGAGTCTCCGTGTGTCGATTTTGAAAACGGGGACGTCAATTTCTCGGAAATGCGATGCCCAAAATTTGCCGTTGGAACCAAATTGTAGTTTTCATCTGAATTTCCGAAGTGGCCGTTGAAAGCAATGTGGTCGGAAGCAATCGTGTTTACACTAGGATTTTCCGAAGGCAGCCGTGATCATAGAATAATTAATTAGTTTGTTGAGTAAATGGACTTTGTGAAGCTTCGGAATTTTCTCTCTGCCTTCCGCGAACTAGGTTCGCGGGTTCGGGCACTTTGTGCCACCCTGAACACACATAGGGAAGATCAGTGTCAACTTTACTGTGGGTGAGATGGGACAGAAGGGACTCGTTTCTATAACTGAAATGAAGTTTCAGTATCGTATTTAGTTTACAAATTATGTGAAGATTAATTCTACAAAATCGCAACAAGATGTAGGAATGTGATGCAAAGATAAATGGCAATGAGGGAATATATTTTGTAGCTGAGGCCAAGCCTTGAACGTATCTTCTTTGAGAGTGCAGCGTCTGCTCCAATCAAACCAGACACCATTTTGAAACTCGTTCTTCGGCCTTGCGTCTGGTGTAGTTTTTATTGACAGAAAAGCATGTTTTTGAGGCTACAAGGCAATTTATCATTTATCTCATGAGGTAGAAAAATGGGACACATCATTGTAAACAATGCTTGTCACATCCCTCGGCACAGCCAAACACGAAGGCTGTCCTCTCCACATAGCAAATTCTGCAAACCATATAGCTTAAACTATCAGTGCAAAACCTTTGGGATGCTGTTTTGACAAATTAATTAATCTGGCAAAAATCGTGGCAAGATCCTATTAATCTTTAAGAAGAGAGGATACATTATCCAGCTGCAATTCACGATTCTGGCCGTTGGCAGAACTTTTTTGTCTTGTTTGCGGTTTTGTTTGCTTCGTAAACTTAAGGTGCCGTTGACATTAAAATATCTGAATACTGTGTCACATGAACTGGCTATTCTAAACCACCTTACCACTTGGGATGTATTTGAGCACTTTTTAGTTTGTGACATTCTGAAATCAAATTGAGAATTTACATTCCTGATTCTCCCTAATCTGTCCCATTTCATCCAAACGAACTATATGTCATGTTTTTGCCGAAAGGGGCAAATCTTAAAATTGATAAAACCGAGACAATAAGACCACCCTTATATACCAAAGGAATAATCTTTATTTTCATACTTCTTTTCTAATGATGGGATTGCAAGTCCAAAATGCATGCCCGGAACCAAAAGTAGGCCTATCCCAATGCGTTTGTTTTCTATGCTGTCAAAGTATGACCGCCAATGATGTACTAATCAGCCCAGTTGGAGAAAAGGACTATCTTCAAATGTAAAATACGTCTAATAAACTTTAATTAATTCTCTTTACATTTGATCAGATCAATATAGAGCAAGGATTCAAAATTACCGTTTATTGTTTCTATGAACATTTAAGCGAAATCAACCTGTTTTCACAATTGAATTCATATGTGTCTGTTGAGTTGGGTTCCTTATACCTTCATTAAATGGAGGTTTTCAAAAACAGTTTTAACCGATCAATATGCTGGTCTAGCTGTTGATGGGCTATGTTTTTGATATTCTGGTTCAATGTAACGTATGTTTTGTTGTTTGTATGGCTTGTATTGGTTCGTTAGGCCTATGGAAGAATGCACATTTCTCGATTGAGTGTGTATCGTGTTCTTTATCTTTAGGAATCAGAAGATTTCATGTATGATGCCATTGATAAATTCCACCAGCGAGATGACAAGGTTAGTGAAATGTGGTTCTGCAAGTACGGCATAACTGTGTTGCACAGTGCAGTAACACCTATTCTATTTTAGCAGACACCTCTTCTGAGTGTACACCTCCAACAAACTGTCCCCCTGCAGTCCATTTTTACTACTGCTAGACATACACTTGGGTAACACGGACAGCAAACATTTTCACTATTGCCTTTTGACCATTATTTTGTGGACACTCCAGAACATGTGTTTTCCTGTTTCCATCGTGATACTGCTTGCTGCTTGCAACTTGGAAGATATTTGTGATGTTTAGTAATAGCCTCTTTGGCACTTTCCATTTGTCTTCCCTGATTGGCTTGTTGTCCTTGTACATAGCATTGCCTATTGTCCTTATACTTACATTTATTGGTATTTGGCATGTTTGATCATTGATGAACAGAATATTTACAAGCAACTGCTGTTTTTGTCAATCCATTGGAGGTGTCATAAATATATATACTCTGCCATCTATTGTCATCTATAAGACATATCTGTAAACTAATGCGTTGTATACCAAGTCTTGATTCCATGTCCCAATTTTAAGGATGTACAATGCATGACTTCGTGCAACTCCTTACCAGCCTATGTGATTTTTATTTAATGTAATTTTATTGGAAGAGAGTTTGTGTCACATTGATGTTACTGCATTTCCCAACTTTTTTGCATCCTTTTGAAGGAAGCATTCTCATTTGTAGTTATCCTATCTTGTTTTTCTTCTAGATTTCGTTCAATCAAAATGATGATGCCGATTCCAACCTTGAAAGTGAAGATGAGGTAGTTTGAGCTGTTTGTAGAAGGATACGATAACTCAATAACATTGATATAAAACCTCAGAATAATCCCAAATAGTAGTCCCAATATATAACTGGACTCCACTCTCGCGTGATAAACGCCCTCATACAAAGCTCAAAGTAACGGAATAAATTGTATTGTCCTTGCGTCAGTCATTTATTCAATGATATGGATGTGTTCATCGAGCACTTTAGATTACAGTGTAGACAGGTGCAGTGTCCTGAAGCACTATTTCCAAGAGGGCCTATATTATATGGTTAAATGTAGGATACTGAAACTTGTGGCTCTTTAAAAATATTTTTTAATTGTCACTTCTGGAAACGATTGGCCCACGCTCACTTCCCTAAAAATGAGATTATATCACTATTTAACTCAGTGTCATTCTGGAGATGATCTCACTTTTGCTAAATATTGTACATGTGAATGTTGGAAATTGCCACTGAAGAGGACCTACCCAAACTGAGGGCCTAAAGCATGTGCTTTGTGCGCCTAGTGCCTACTGGATAAAACAGCCCTAGATAGACGGATTAGACGCCTAATACAAAACATGCTTTGCCCAGCTGCATACCAGTTTATAGTATGCGCGAATGTCATTTGCATCAGACCTTCGCATAGCACTGGATTGCAGACTGTACGTGCAACGATTTGGAGACAGACAACCTCCAAGGAAATGGCAGTTGCTACAGTAGGTCTCAGTTCCATCAAGAAGGTCAAATTTGCCAAGGGAAATACATGCTTATGAATATCGGCGATTATTTTTATCTGAAACTAACTAACAGAATGTCTATTGTCACGACAATAAACAAGAAACAACTGCTGAGCAAGACATTCCCTTAAAGTCAAATGAAATCAAAATACAAACAGAAAGGCTCAACTTGAGAAAGGGATACCGGTAACATGAACAAAACTTAATCTTTGGAGCATGTCGCTTTTTTTTAAACTCTTTATAAAACGTTGTTCGATTAAATTCCTTGGGTATGGTTTTGTAGATCATTAATGACGTTGCTTGCATGTAAGTGGGAATTGACACAAATAATGTTTTATGTTTTGTCCTAAGCAGAACTTGCATATAGTCAAAGTATTTTGGCATAATTGTTTAACAAAACTAATTGAAGAAGAAATCGGTACATTGCAGTAAGCTTGCATATAACCAGGACTTGCTTTTATCCCTTTTTCTGATAAGTATGTCCCACTGTAGGCCTATTCTTTTTGTGAAGTGTAATGAGCGGTGAAACTAATCACTGTATGGTTAAACAAAGTTATTATTGCTATGTGTTTGAACTTTAGGAAGAAGTTCCACTGCTTATCAGTGTGACAGTGCTTGGCGGTGGGTTGGTGGTGACAGGGCTCCCATGCTAGCAGCGCACAATGCATGCCGCATACCTCCCACCGACCAAGCACCCACGCCACGCTCATCTTGGGCTGATGAGTTTAATGAGCGGTGAAACTAATCACTGTATGGTTAAACAATGTTATTATTGCTATTTGTTTGAACTTTAGGAAGAAGTGATGGGCTTAGATTCTGCAAGCTCTGACGAAGAAGAGGACAATTTTGAAGAAGGCGGTGATGTGCGTTGGAGTAATTTTATGTAGCTAAATGTGTCGTGCTATGTGGTTGTGGTCTAGGATAACTGTGGTACAACCGATGAGGTGTGTCACCAGTCAGTGGGTTCTTGCAACCAATCTCTTTGCCATGCACGTGGCGTTGATGGTGGGATGTGAGCAGCATTTCCTGGCCATTGCTTGAGACTGCGGGATCCCGAGACATTTGCTTTACCAGAATCTCTGCATTGACTGCAAATTGCACACAACATTAGGCCTTGCACCACGATAAATATGGTTTCGACACTAGGAATTTCTCTATTCTGCCTATCCCTTAAATTCATTAGCAGGTAGTCATAGGAACTCCACTGAATTAGCAGTTTGACTGGTGCTTGGCTATGGTGACATGTTAATGCATGAACAGCTCCTGAATAACACTATAATGAAGCCTTTATTATCCAATCCATGTAATTGAATTATCCAACTTGATAGATTATTGCCTACTCGTCGTACAGTGTTTCTAAACGTTGTTGCATGCAAGCAATTGAGTTGTAGATGACATAGGAAAGCAATTGCAAGCTAGAATTAATGTGGTGAATTACATTTGTGAACAAGCACATATATCTTTGATGCAAGTTATGTGGTTTTATCGGCAAGGGACCAACTGGAGACAAGCATTTGTCTTTTTGGGATTCCCTTGTTGCACAATGGGACAGTTCCATTGACAACTTAAATATTAGTTACATTTTTTATTTGATATTTTCCACGGTTGCAATACCTCCAGGGATGATCTGATTTCCGCTGATTTGTTATTTTGCTATTCATTTGATCTGTGAGGGATGAATCATGCTTTCTTGCAATTTTTTTGTCATTCTGCTACAAATTCATCTGAGATGAAGTTAAGCTACTGTCGTTCTTGCAACTTGCAATATATTTTCTTGTCTTAATTTTCTTATAGGCCAGTGATGAAGATGCCTCATTGGGAGATTCTGCTTCTGATGACGAGCAAGGTATGGTCAGATGTTGCTGTGTGATCCCAGTGACTTATCAGTATGAACGTTCCATAGCTGTAATAGGCTTTTGGTCCAATTTATCAGCATGTTGAAGTCGAAGTTGATAAAATTTGTTTTGATTTTGCCGAATTGGTCTAAGCAAAAGACTCACCCTATTATATTGTGACCTAATTGACGATGCACAGTCCAAGTGCATTTTAGGATGCAAATGTTTTCTTGCACGTGATCTTGAGTTGAAATCGACAGTTTTGACAGCCAAAAATAATGATTGAAATTGACCATCATTGCCAAGAGTACGGCTGATTACGTTGCAAACAAAGCAATTTCCTGGCCTCTTTGCCTAAGGTAGAGGTCAACTCACCTATATGCCGAAATGCATTGGGACTGCGCATGGCGGATTAAGCAGATTGGTATGTGATTCAAACTCTATTATCTAGTTACAAAGAAATATTCTTGTTCGTGGGATCATTGTCTAATTGCCTTCCATATCCAGTGCATAAAGAGTCCTTTTAAATCTCAGTAGTAACGTGTAACTTTAAAATATATTCCGTTTTGAACCAGTTTGTAACTGTAATTTCTTCTTCAGTAAAGCAAGTAACTTTAAAATGTAACTATTTAGTTAGCTTTAGTAACATTTACATCACTGCAATTAATTTACCATGCTTTGCTCATGAGTGTTCCTTTTTGTAAGGGCAGAATATAACGTTTTGCTGCTTTCTTGTTCCAAGGACTTCCAAGTGATAAGGCATGGGGCAAAAGCAAAAATCTATTCTACAGCACAGATCTGATTGACGAGGACATGCTTGGTAAGCATCTGTTTGTTTATTTGTTGGTTGTCTACATTACTGGGTAAGTTCTAGATATTTGTTTCGCCAGAGCGGGATCTACTACGTAATCTAATCAAAGCTGTGTGTCTTCCTTTGCATGTTAGCTTGTAATACAATCCGGCCAGAGAGGCGCAAAGCCAATGTTGACTAAGCTGTTTTCAGCTTGACACTCAGTTGGTGAAATGCTTTTTTGGTTGTTGGAAGTCACCAGTAATTTGTTGGAGTTTGTTTCATAGAAGCAGTGGCTGCCAGGCCACGGGCATGTATATTGTTGCCTAATAAGCCAATTTTGCATTGAACATGTCCTTGTTACTTATCTGGAAATTAACTGTGTTTGGCAGCCTGTCGTACCAAAAAGCACTACTGGCTTGTCAGAAATTGGTATGAGATAGTTCGACAATGCTGCTGTTGAACGAGTTCGATCGGCTCTATTTGTTGTTAATAACAGCTAGCTTCATTGTCATTGCAAAAAAGAACACAGTGATTTCTGTTCCATTATGATTTTAGCTAGCTAATTGTTCATAGTAAAATGCTTAAAAAATCCATTGTCTTGGAAATTTTATATTTATTACAGCAATGTATCAACATATTTAGGTAGTTCCAAAACCTATGTTTAAATTGTTCATTTATAATATCTGTAGGTAGCGATGAAGAAGCAGAGACTGCCGCACAAGAGGAAGAAGAAGAAGCTCTGTCAATGCAAAAGCAACTCACTTCAAGGCTTGAAGAAGACGATTTTGATGTATTTTCAATTGGGAAGGTAGTTTGTTGGCTTATAATGCATGTCAATAATAGTTAGCTAGATTTGAAGATGTAATGGTCATCAAATGCCTGGGAATGTATGAATGTGTTTTTCATGACTTTCCACTTTGTTTATTATTTTTCTAGCTTTTGCCTGAAGATGTAGATGAAAGTGAACTCTTAAAGGTTAGAATTGACTAAATGGCTGCCCGCACTGTGTTTATTCTTGAACTCCCTTACCTAGCGTACAATGGTCAAGGAGGTCTCACATACAGTTGCATGACATATTGCATGCAATGTTGATCTTTTACCATCATTAAGCATCATGCCTACTGCTGTATGTGATTGATTTTAAGTACTGTTAATTATTTGTAATGCAAGCAAAACGAAGCATTAATTAGAGCCAATCAGCTGCTTACAGATTGTACCGCATACAGCTAATTGCATGATTTAAGGCTGCCTTCAAGACACATTTACTTTGGTTCCATTGTGGTGCAATATCTGGGCGATCATTACACCACAATGATATAAACATCTTTTGTAGGGATTTAGATTAGCCTCACTCTCGTAAAGCCTCGTTATAATGTTACAGTGTAACCCCGTTAATATCACCTCGGTTAATATCACAACCCGCTTAATATCACTTCAGTCTGAGAACCAAAGCTCTGTCAGAATCAACTATTTTAACCCGCTTAATATCACGACCCGCTTATTATCACGATTTTTGACTGGAATACCATAGTGATGTTAACGAGGTTTCAATGTACAGTCAAACCTGTATTAGCGGCCACCTCTATACAGCAGCCACCTGTGTATAAAGGCCATTCTTCATAACCCCAAAACAACACTTTCTATAGAAATCAATCTGGACAGAAAGGTCACCTGTCTATAAAGGTCATTTTTCTCAGGTCCCAAAGGTGACCGTTATAGACAGGTTTCACTGTATATATAACTCTATGATTTCCATTGTATGAGTCATCGTCTTGTAGTACAACATTTATGCTTGCAATTTATTCAATATGCGAGAAAACAGCTCTTATCAAAAGCTGCTGGGTAGCCATGTGATATTCCATACCAGATAGCAGCTGTTTCGTTGATTGCCAGCCTATTACTTACCTTGGTAATTTACACCAACATTTGCTGTTTCAATCAAGTTCAATACCATAGCATTTACCCAAGTGACAATTGTTAGCACCAAAGCACTTGAAGTTTGGTTTAAAATTTATGCGACCAAGGCTTTCGAATGACATCAGTTTGTTGCATTGTTCCTTGAATAAGCATTTCTTGTTTCCATCGACACTGTCCAATTGTTGCGATTTATAGACATTAATTAGCACCTACTATTGGCTTACTATTAGACCTCAATCATTCCTGCTATTTTCTTCATTTTATTCCATTTCTTGTGTGCAGGCCACTGACAGCCAGATTGTTAAAGATCTTTCAACCATGTCGCGGGAAGAGAAGCTTGAAGTTAGTTTGTTTCTGATATTCTACAATTTATGAATGTAGGCCTACTTGTAATCTACTGAATTTTCTGCTGCAGTAAAACTTGTCTGTAGCTGTCACCTTGAAGAACATCGGTCTTTATGGACAGTTCCTTACTATACCATTCTCTATATAGCTACATTTTCTACAAACTGCGATTACTACAGCCTGTATAGACTGATGGCTGGGTGCTTGTGCTCAATGTTATAGAATGTGTCAATCTATAGTCTCTATATAGAATGTCTCGCTTTCGTATCGTTGCAGCTGCTTGTCAAGGAATCGCCAGAACTGTTTGAAATGCTTGACGAATTTAAAGGAAGGGTTAGTTGCAAAGCTCATTTTTAAGTTATACTTTACACCTACTTTATTTTGATTTCATCTGTTATCCTTTTTCTGTATGTGCGCATATAACCTCCATGCACTTGCCACCAAATCCATTAAAGTAAATTAATTTGCTTGCAGTATGATGTCAAGCTTGTGTTAATGACCCCCTGCTCTAAGCAACTACGTGTGTCAAGAAACCATTTTCAAGGGGTCCCTTGATTGCTGGAACAACTCATATTGCACCTTGGTAGCCAGCTGTATCAATATATCACTTTTTGTTGGTTCCTTCATTGTTTTTCTTTAGGGCATGTTTGGTGCTATGTTATCTGGTATTGAAATCTCTTTAGATGCCTACAAATCCCATACAGTGACTGCTGCTAGGAAACCCATTTTATAAATCTCTCCATGTTTGTCTAATTAAACATGATGTTTTGTTAAAAAAGACGCACAAGGATAATTGTTACTTCAAATTTAGTTTATCAAGCAGCCAGATTCATTGATCACGTTTGTTTAGCTGGTACAAAGTTTTCTTCAACTATCAATTCCGCTGCATGGTATATGCATAATGGCAGCAATTGTGTGGTATTAAATGCTACACGTTGCGCCACGTGAAGCAATACTCGTTTGTATTGATCCGGTTCTCTGCTTTTCAAATTGTAAAACATTTTTTTGTATCACTGTGTTTGTGCTTGGCTAGTTGTCTTTCTGGTTATAGTTCTTGCACCTTGATTGTTTGACTGTACTGGTGAAGCAAACGTCAGTTCTTCATTGTCCGGTTACTTATCGTTTGCAGCTTGCGGAGGTCACTGGAACATATCACCCATTGTTATTGATGGTAAAAGAAGGAGCACCCATCTCGAAGAAGGTAATGTTGAGTTCATCAGCATTGATAGGAGATGTGAGATATACAGACAAGTCAAGAGCAGTGCAGTCAGGGAAATAGAATAAGACTATCAAGTGCTACACATGTTACTAATTCAATTAAATGGAGTGAGCAATTTCATCTCAAATTTCAAGCCGTTTTGAGGAAACACTGCACTAAATTCAGATGCAAATGCGTGGGGTAGGCTCAAGGTAGCTTGTATGACTGCACTAAATTAGCAAATTATTCACTAAAAACTTCGTTTCTTCTGTTAGAAAGTAGTCTGTTACATCTGTAACTACTTTATTTTATTAAGTATAATTTATAGTTGAAACTGGATACAATATACATAATATAGATAATCTAAATAGCACTACTTCACCTGCAGTGGATTATAAAAGTCATGAATATTGTGTCTTCATGGCATCTTACCACAGGATAGGCCTATTAGGTAAACAGTATACATACACTTTAAACTGCCATGTGAAGACTGCGTTTATCAAAGGACCACCTGAATTTAAGGACCATCTGCAAATGATCCTTTGTTTAGTCATTTGTTTCAAGGCATCGGCCACACTATTGCTTGATTGTGAAAAGTAAACTAGTTCAGCAAAACTTCCAGGACAAATGTTTTTTTTTTCAAAATTCTCGACATAAACATGTCGACCTTTGACAAAAAGTGAAAGGAAATAAAGGAAAAACTTATGCTTATTAGCTAATCCATAGGAATAGACTTCCCACGCAAGCGAGGACAGAACACAGTGATTTTCAATCACTTACATTTCGAATGATTGCTACAAACGTTCCCAATTTATTGTTCCAAAGAAGATACCACTTGTTTATCGTAAACTTTGGCACACTCTGCTAACTGTTTGCTCTCTCGATTTCTGCTTCTCCCCAAAGCAAGTAAAAATGTGTCCCATATTTAAATATCGGTTGTGTAGATATTCTTGCAAGTTTTTTTCTTTTTCTTTTTATTAAATTTTTGTACTTTTGCAGGGTAAATTGTTTATTGAAGCTAAACATCAAGCGCTGTTAAAGTAAGTACACAATCAATTGTTGACATTTGAGAACAAAGGTTATTGATTTAGTCAAAAGTAAGCACGAGGCTGTCAGCATTATTGACATCATGATAGTTCAAAAAACTTGATTTGTTGGTATTTTAAGTACAGTGAAACCTGTATTAACGGCCACCTCTATAAGGCAGCCACATGTGTATAAAGGCCACTCTTCATAACCCCAAAATGACTCTTTCTATAGAAATCAACCTGGACAGAAAGGCCACCTGTCTATAATAGTCACTTTTCTCAGGTCCCAGAGGTGGCCGTTATAGACAGGTTTCACTGTATGATAAGTATTGCTATGTTATTGGCTCTGATTTTCATTTTATTATCTGCTTCTTTGCATGCCTGGGCTGGCATTATCGTTGGGTTAAAACTACATAAAATATCTCAAGAAATAGAAATTTGCGTCAATCCAAAGTCACCCTATACCACAGACTGCCTGGTTGTCATAGTAACTGAGAGTCAAATAGCATGGTCATTGGTGCTTCTTTTCACATTTCAAATTTTGAAATGTTCAGATTTTTCAAAAGTCGGGAAGTACACGACTCGGAGTGTTTCTAATGTAGTGCTCATTGCTCATGGTAGTCACACATCGGTTCATTTTGCTACAGTGCTGTTCCTTTGAGGCGTGTCTAAAAATAAGAGTAGCCTTGTAGCAATGCCAATATCAATGTGCCATATTCACCGACATACGACTGTATGTTGCTGTTTCTTGAACCAGTAAGTCCATTTCATGTTATGAAAGGAGTTTGTGCTACCAGAAAACATACTGCAGTTGATCTGGGGCTCATGGAAAATGAGCAGACGATAAAAGATTAATTTTAGCTAAACAATAAGGCTCGGCAGACCACTGACCACGGTCCTGAATGAGCTTTGAAATGACTTGAAAGAAATGGGAGTCACGGCCGCCGAGCAGGCCCAACAAACGTTTCAATAAATTTGCTATGAGATTTTAATTATTTTAACCATACTTAATTTATGAAAACAAACAATAACAACCTGTATGGCTATAATTAGATATTCTGTTAGTGACCCAATGTGCATCTACTCTCATGTTAGCCAGTTTGTATAATGATATAAATCAACTTTTTTCACTGTTATTCACATATAGATAGATGATAGATAGATATTTTATTTTGATCACAATAAGTCAACAAATAAACAAAGAAAGATAAAAGTTAATACAATTTTGCTATTAAAATTACAAGATTAGAAATATGTGATTATGGTCATCCCGTAAGCTAGAAGCTTGTTTATTTGGAAGACCATATAATCACGGGTCTTCTAAACAAATGAGCAATTTTGCTTGCGGAATGACCGTATCGCATCTGTCAATTTAATTATCTATGTATTATTGATGTGTAATAGTATCTTACGATTTGTGACTGATATGATGAAATAAACAAACAAACAAACAAACAACAAACAAACAATGCTAAATTAAATGCGCATTGAAGACATTGAAAAATTTCTGCTGTTCAAATTTATGTATGTTTGTATGATTTCATTGTACCACAGTGCTACTCAATTTAACAAAGCCATCATGTAATGATAGTTTTCTTACAACACATCACTCTTGTTTCTCTTCGGTACAGCTACTGCACCAATTTGGGCTTCTATCTGACTTTGAAGGCAAACAAGGAGCTATCTAAAAGCCATCCTGTCATAGCGAGACTTGTTCAATACAGAATGGTAAGAGTGGGAAAATATAGCAGGCAGTAATATTTACTCCATTAAAAGTTATATTATTTAATTTTCCATCTGGTCAAACTTAAAAAAGGATAGATGGGTCAAAACAGATAGTAGAATTATTTCTACCATAATCACACAAATATATTTATACAATTGCTACTTGCTTTCACTATGTATACATTGACACTATGCAGATGACATGTTTGTAGGTTTTATTTTCGACAGTCTATGAATTAAATATAGTTGTCAACGCTCTCATCATAATTATGTAGTTATTACGCTGCCTGCATTGACGAATTGCTTGGTCTATCCTAAAATTTATAAGTTAAACATAGTCGTCAATGCTCCCATTGGTATTTTATTGTCTGCATTAATGAATTGCCCTGTCCATCCTTAAATAGCAATTGATGACAAGGAGTTGATATATTAAAATGTGGTTATATGAAATCTAAGCGAAGTTAAACTCACACCATTTGTGCGGCAGCATGTGAGATAGGGAGCCTGGCCCTAGTCTCAGAGATCCCTGGTAACTAGAGTCGCACGTCAGAAGAGATGCCCGCATATCTAGATCAAGTCCCGCAGGGCACTTCCATTCCAGCTTCGGCCTGACTCCTGCTAGTCACTGCTATTTGCTTGCGATACCATTAGCCACTCGTCTTGCTTATCAATCCCCACCCGCCCTCCTCGTATTAGTGATCTCTTGACAATATCTTGTTCTTAATATGTTAATAGGTTTGTTACTCCTTCCACTGTTTATCAGTGTGACTGGTGCTTGGTTGAGGGAGTGTGACAGGTTCGCAAGCAGCAGCAGAATCGGCAACAGCAGCAGCAGCATTAGCAGCAGCAATATCAGCAGCAGCAATATCAGCAGCAGCAATACCCGCAGCAGCAGCAGCAGTGCACAGCAGCGAATGGTCCTCCCACCGCCTCCCACCAACCAAGCACCAAGGCCAAATTACTTATTATATTGGGTGGGATAAGTATGGTGATAGAGTTTAACCTTTCTTTAGATCTTGCAAGAACTCGACAAGGTTTCCGAAACACACAAGCTGCAGATTTCTGAGCTACTACATACTGACCCATCGACATATCGGAAATCAGGTATGTGCTAGAACACTGTAAATATTGTACTTTCAAAACCGAAAAGTATCCCTGTGCTAGTGCATCTGAAATGTAGAGTTGGGATGTTGTTGGAAAGCAAATTGTGAGGTTAAACGATTTGAGAGATAAAACAAGTTGAAAAGTTGAACGAGTTGAGAGGTTAAACGAGGATATTTAGCAAAGCCAAGGGCCAGCAGCAGAGGGGAGTTCTACATCCCAAGATTCAACATTAGGAAAGGCAAAGACAGCGTCGGACGTATAGTCTCAAAAGTAAACAACTTGATCCTCCATTTGTATCCCGACGTTTGTGCCAGCAGCAGCTAGAGAGCATTTAAAAAGAGAGTCAATGGCGTCAACCTGACTGCAGTAATCGATTGAAGCGATGGTAGACCAATACTATTTTTTTTACTGTGGCCTTTATAATGTGTCTCTCCGTCTTTTATACCCTAGTTCAACGCATGCCTTTTTAAATTGATCTTATATAGTTGTTTAAGCTATTTTTTAATCACTTTTATGTAAATCCTAGAACTCATCATTCTGTAAACCGTGCCATTTATTGGCAACTGGTTGCTTGCATGTATTTCAGTCGAATACGAGAAATAAATAAATAGTTTGATGATGAAAGCCATTATGGCAATTGAAATCAAACTCTTCCCCCTGTTATATATGTATGGCAGCCTTATATGAACTGAAGACTCTAAATCTTACTGATTGTTTGATTGTAACGTTTTGCTCTCTTCTGAAATTTCTTGTTTACTTTTCAGGCCCAAAGTCGAATCGAGAGGTAGGCACTGATAGTATACGAGTTGCAACGTGATTTTTGGTTACATGGCTTTTATATGTTTTCTGTACAGTCCAAGTTGTCTAAACAACTAGCTGTTTAAGCAACTATGTTCTCAACTAATACAATTTAACGATTCCAAGCGACCACTCGTCTCAAGCAAGAGACCACTTTTCGTTAGTATTTCAGTGGTCCTTCAGAACAAGCTAGACAGCTTTGACTGTGATAGATTTTTTGGTGTTTATGCGTTCTTCACTTCTATTTTCAGCTGCTTAAATCGTTGGTGAGAAAATCAAAGAAGAAACGATCTGCTGTAACTGACGAACAGGTAACTGGTAGTCCGTTTATTTGTTGACAGTCGAACATGGCTAGAATCCTGCCTCTGCAACTTAGAATGTTGGATGTTAAGATATTTCTTGTTTTGTTTTTTTTAACCTGGAATTAGGAAAAATACAGTCACACCTGTCTTACCAATCATATGGGGTTACACGTCTTTAAGCTAAGTTAAACTCACATGGAAGAGAGACCGCCAGCCTCTCTTCCACAGGGATCACAGGGTAACCACAGAGCCGATGCCCGACTCAACACTTCAACTGTACTTGAACAGCTTGACGGGTATCAGATGATAGGGGTGGGGCTGTGTAAGTAGCTCATTAAACAATGACTCACAATGGCCCAGGATGCACTAGTGACCCCTGGACAGTCGGGATCACCTTACAGCAAACTGGAACAGCAGGTCTCGCTATTGCTTTCTTGGTATCACAAGAGATTGTTACAATCACGCGATCGGCATTCCAATCATCTGTGCTTAGCGACCAACTCCCAAGGATAATTTGCAGATTCAAAGAATGCAATGTACCTGTCCTCAGTGTTCATACCCATCTGTGTCAACAACCCTTTTATCAGTCGTTTAGATGTCGCTTAAGAAAGGCTGAATGCATTGCTTATTGCATGATTATGTGACCTTTGCAACAAGTGATCATGCTTTCCATTCTCTGCCGTCTGGCATTTTCACAAGCCTATAGTTGGTATGGTAACCTTACTATTAAGTCCACCACAATCAAGCCTGTATTAGCGGCCACCTCTATAGAGCAGCCACATGTGTATAAAAGCCACTCTTCAGAACCCCAAAATGATACTTTTTATAGAAAGCAACCTGGACAGAAAGACCACCTGTCTATAAAGACCATTTTCCTCAGGCCTCAGAGGTGACCGTTATAGACATGTTTCACTGTACATCTCAATTATGGACATCTCGATTTTGCCTTTTGCAAGTCACAGAGTTGTAGAGCAATTGCTATATTCCTCCTTAGAAGCTCCGTGCAGTGGGTATTTTATTTGCTCTGTCAACAATCTCAGCAAAATAAAACAGTCAAAAACTATTATAAAAGATATCCTTGAATATTGAGCTTGTTGATCATTAAATGAAATACATATTTGGAAGTTATTACCTGATCCTACACATGGTTACCTTTCAATACACTTATTATTATGTAACTCTTAATCTTATCTTGATGGTTTTGAATAAGTCTTCCGCAAAGTAAGTGAATCTGGGGTATTTGCATTGAATGTCATGTCGTTCTAAAATCAGTCAATCCTGATGCTAAACGTTCGAATTTTTTGTGATTTTGCCGTTATGAAGAGTGGCCTTTATAAGTAGGTGGCTGCTCTATAGAGGTGGCCGCTAATATAGGTTTAACTGTAATGCGTTACCCTCTTGAATGATACAGACTGCACACTTTCTCTCTCTGCAGGAGGCCGCAGTGAACGAAATGGCTATTGATCCCATGGACTACTACAACCATGTCAAAGCAATAGCCGAAGACAAGAAGGCAAAGAAGGCGGAGTTGCATCAGAAGAGGTCAGCCTGCATTGCAAAATTAGGGATTCTTATTTTATGTTAAGAGAACATTTTCTCATTTCAAAGAATGTTTTTAAATCTAATATATAAAACATGTAAATGTTACTTTTTTAATAAGGGTAGCCCAATAAGCCAATGGCATGTCTCCCTTAAGGCCCTCGACAAATTGAAAGCACACAAGACACAACAAATATATGTGTCGGCTGTACTGGGAGAACAGGACTACTTGTCCACGCTATAAGTTACAAATTACTAAGCCAAATATAAATAATTACTGTCACTGTTCGTGCCCAGACCAAGTCTTATTTTAGGAAATTTGATACCTAAAACAAGAAGGAGTTCTTATCCAGGAGTTTTTTTCAGCGTAGTTACTTAATTCACTCGTTAATTCTGTTGGGACGCAATTATTCCCTTATTTCAACATTGTAGGATGTAGGAAGTATTCTGTATGCCGAGCAGCAGGCTGAGAACTAAACAAAAGAATAGAAAATCTACAAAAAAAATAATAAAAACTGAATTAAATAATTAAGTCAAAAGAATATATGCTTTCTCAACGAATACGTGGAGGTTACACAAGTACAGAAGGAAGCTACTGGATGGAGTGGATGCTAATTAATATAATTTAAGATTAATTATGTGTATTGCTATAAATTATGCTGCTGTGAATTTACATGGTAGAATCCCCGAGCTGGCTCAGTACAATCATGTGTGAAAGAGATTTGGGACATTATGTGAGGCGACTGAATTGGCCAAACGAGGTAACAAATGGCACCCAACCAATAGATATATTCAACAGCAGCGGGATATTATCCGATGGAAGTGTAAATAATAACCGTTTACCTCTATACATGATAACTATAATAATCACCATAATAATAATTATTACCATAGTTACAATCATGATAATTAAAATAATTATAATTACAATTTAAACATAATTATAATTATAATTATAATGTAGTAATTGTAATTGTACTACTGTAATTATAATAATTGCAATAATTATAATAATTGAACATTGACTGTGCAATTATACAAATGAAAGAGGTTGGCCTGCGATAATTTTATCATGCTGATGTTATCGCGGAACGCACTTCAAAATATGATCCACAGTTCAAGAACAAAGTTCTCATTAATTTTAAGGACTATATTCTCCAGTCTAGCAGGACAATACTTGTCCACGCTGTAAGCCATGAATTATAGTATAAGCCAGATACAAAATAATAGTTCTTCCCCAGGCGAGCTCTTGCTGTAAGAAAGTTGCTTCGACAAACACGAAAACAACGTTTGTCCAAGACATATTTTTCAGTGTAAAAAGGAGATTAACAAGAATCAGAACAATTGAAATAAATTTGAGTTTGATCTGTGATTTTGATCTTGAAATCGACGCCAGGTCACTGTCTGCATTCCCTTGAGACAGTTAACCAGGTGCTGTCCCATGCGTTTCAGGAAACAATTGAGTATGCAGACTCTTGATTTTGATCTGAAATTGACAATTTTGACAGCCATGTTCAATCCTTGAAATTTTCGACATTCATAACGGAAGTATGGTCGAATGCGCTTCAGAGAAAGCTAGTTCCCAGTGTCATTTCTCACACAAGACTGAGCTCAGCTAGCTTACATCTCAAAGTGCATTGAGACTACACGTTTTCACTTCAAAGATCTTCCTCTCTCCTGATACGGAACAAACCAGTTTTAACCCCTGTCCTGCTCATAAAACTATTTAAATGAAGACTTGAAGTCGCTTCACTAATTGCTGATTGATTGCTTGATAAGGACCACCTATCTGATTGGTTATGTGTTGCTACTTCTGACTTGTTTCAGAAACGTGTATACACGTCAATAGCAGGACCAGGGTTAAGTGGATATTTGCCTTTTCTCTTCTTCAGTGTCATTCCACGCGAAGCCGAAGACCAGTTCGAAGATGGAAAACGTGGCATTACAAACGAGGTTGGTCTCTTACATGCAAAGTAGAATGTTAACAGCTTTCTTTACTGTTAAATGTGATACAGTTCATTTCCCAACTGACGATTACCTAATAGACCTATTTCACAAGCTACCATTTTGGGACAGACCAGTGCATTGTGGGGCATGTTGATTGCCTGAAATAGCAAAGAGACTGGGTTTCTGACCCAGAATATTGAAAGGAATTATAATTTTTACGGAAGTAGCACAGCTTGAAGATATTTGCATCAGTTTCAAATCCAACTTTCTCCATATTCCGAAATCAGAGACATCAACCTTCCCCATAACGCACTTGCTCTTTTCCAAAATGGTAGCTTATGAAATAGGTCTAGTAATAGAATCCCACTTTAGATACACTGTTTGCATGTCAGTGGTGTTCTGTATATTTCTTAAAAACGGTAAACATGCGAATGGCGATCAGAAAGAATAGTATCTCATGCAGGTCAGTTGACCCACTATATCAAGTAACCAGTCGAAACATGTTGTCATTTGATGTAAATGGCCGCTCAAGGCATCTGGCCATAAGGGCAGATGTAGTTGTAGTGTCAATTGCGTATCAGTGGAGCATAACGGTGTTTCCTTAATTAGCTCCTTCAAAATGACATTGTCATTCTCAACATCGACGCGAGAAGAATCAATGCGTCAGCGAATGATCGTCATTATATCATTGTTATCATTATTATCATTATTCTTCAATTTTATCAAGAACTTCTTTTGCTTCCGTGTCATCCAATTGTGGAACGATCTACCTGATGATGTTGTCACTGCGCCAACATTGTCTTGTTTCAAATGTCGTTTAGACAAGTTATATCTAGTAAAATATTGTAAACCTTTATAGGCTGTTCGTCAGTGATATTTATATCCTGTATTTGCCTTTCGTGTTCAATTTGCGAATGATAGTTATATCATATCAATCAAATCAATCAATTCGTGGCCAGCAATTGCAGCGCATGCCCTGATGCGTGTTGGAGCTATGCAAATTTCTTTAACGATTGTTTTTGTTGTGTTTTGCAGATGCAGAAAAACAAAGGCTTGACGAAAAAGAGAAGAAAGGAACTGCAGAATCCTCGAGTGAAACACAAACTGAAGTTCCGCAAAGCCATCATTCGACGCAAGGGACAGGTAATCATGTCGACTGAATTGTTTGAGATATGGAAATCAAACGCACATATTGTACTCCATCAGTTCAATACGATATTATGTTTTGTTTCGGAACGCTGTGCTTATATGTATCCACTTGTTTTCCGTGTTGCCTTTCATTTCGAGCTACAACTTTAGGGTGCTTAAGAAAAGCATCTGCATTCCTTTCAGTCTACTGGTGTCAGGGTTTGGAATGCACTACCCTGCCATCTCAAAAATTCTGTAAATATTGCAAATTTCAAATTTGATTGTAAACAGCACATTGTATGTAATGTACTATAATTTTCATGATTTTATATTGCTGTATAATAGAACGTTAATTAGTTTGTCTTTATTATGTTCATTAATTCTGTTCCATGAAAAAAGTTATTTGTACATGATCAAGGTCATCCCGTAAGCACTAACAGCTTGTTTGTTTGGGAGACCTTATACAGATTACATGATTAAAATTTAATTGAAATAAAATAGCAAGAAGATAGAAGTGGAAGAGAATTGAAAATTATCAGAAAAATATTGAGGATCAGGAGAGAAAATAAGAAACAATTACCATACAGTAGATAATTAATAGTCACGTGGACTAGAAATTAAAAAATAAAGAGATGATTGGATGAGTAAAAATTAATTGTCGAAAGTTAATGACAAATGTAACAGTCACGTAGAGTACAGACTTCATAGTAACTTTTAAGGAGTTGTAATTTTAGGACTCTTGAGAAACCATGAGTGGGCAGGTAACTTAATGACTTACCTATCTCATGAGACCCCTTCCATTGGCCTTTGTGTGGCCTCTTAAAGCATGTTTACTGGTATTTCATACAGATTTGAATGGGGTAGCTTTTGCCATTAATTACAATTGTTGATTTCCTTTTTGACTGATTTGTTTTTGTTTTCAGGTTCGTGCTGTTGTAAAAGAGATGAGCAGATACGGAGGCGAGGCTACCGGCATCAAAGCGAGTCTTACCCGAAGTGTCAGAATCAAATAGAAGCAGAGGGAATCTGAGTGATGTGCTTCATAGCAACCTCATAAGCATATACGACAAAGACGATCACTCCGCTGTCCTTTACATCACTGAAATATTAGGAGTTTTACTTTCCATTATCAATCTATATAATTATGCTTCACTGTTTGTAATGATTGTACTATTATATTAATATTACAAGAGTTCCCATTGTCAGAATTTTCTGACTCGTCATGCTTCCATAATGTTTTGTTACGGTAAACAGTCACGTTTGCAAAGACATACGTCACCAAAGCGAGTCTCATCCGAAGTGCCAGAATCACTTAGAGGCAGATGGAATATGGGTGATGAGCTTCATTCCAACCTCATAAACATATTCGACTAAATAATGAATCAATAATACTGAATTCCGAATATTTCTTCGGGAAAACCAACCATTTACTCAGAGGAACTCCCCTCTCCTTCCTTATAAGGTGCCATAAGGGACTGCCCATTATTTATGTCCAAGGTTGGTACCGAAGAGAAGCAAAACGTTTCAAGTTATTTTGTTTTACCCAACCTTTAGACAGCCAAGAAAAATATTACCCAACCTCAAAAGTTAGATCACATTTTATTTAACAAATGTGGACAGAAAAACATACAGTATCCTGCCGATATCAGTTGACCGTGGCCGCCAAAAACATGTTACTCAACCTCGGTGTTGCCAAAATTTGAGTTACCCACCCCGCTTCTCTTCGGTACCAACCCGGGGCACAAATTATGAGCGGTCCCTAAGGTCATCATAGATTATGCTTTAGATTTACGAAAAGTCTCAAGAAAGCAGCAATAACTGGTCAATTTTTTTCCTCGCAACGAATGAGATAACGGAGAGTCGTCTTCATAACTTTTCAATAAAAAGCTGAAATAATCGTTGGTGATAATAAATATCGAAATGCCGGTAGTACTCTTTGCTGTTATTCGAATCTGCTTTCTCTTTGTTTTATGTGTCACTTGATAGAAGAAAGAGAGAATGATAAACAAGATAGTAAGTCTGTTGCTTCAAAAACACAGCTTGGACGCTGTTCATTTTAATTTTCACACACTTTGCTGCACCTTTTGCTGGAAAGTGTATGGTTTACACTGACTGCACTTTACTAAGCAATTCATGGTAGCCGTTTGTAAAGGGAAAGGGGGTTCGTGTTGCCAAGGCTGATTCACGACTTTGCAATGAGACTCACTCGCAGATATAAAGGGAGACTGCTCGTACAGACTAACGATGGTGCGTCTAGCTCAACCGTAGAACAATAGACCGGCAATCCTTGGTCATGGGTTCAACTCCCATGGCGCATCTTAGTTTTTCTGTGATGAACGATATCGGTTTCCAACACATTTGATTATTGACATTGTGACAGGGCAGCCCAGTTGACAGAGTTGAATAATATCAAAACGACATCATGCTCCGTATCCTCTAGAAAGACAGTCACTATAATGATAATTGCGCAATTTTGAGGAACTCATCTTGATGTCCAGTGCCGTTTGCTTCATGAAAACAAGGAAATCTGTTACCTTGACAATGAAGGCTGCGTGACGTCACAATGATTCCTTGCTTCGGATGGATCGCAGACCACGACTGAACCGCAGACTGTGTGACGTGAGCTCAACCCGCCCCCGGACATTGTAGTTATTGTAATGTTGTCGTTATCGTTTTCCCTGGTAACTAGTAGTGTCGTCATTGTAATTACATGTATTCGTAAATTATAATATCACGTGATTCCCGTTTACTTAGATTGTCTACTCTGTAATGTTGAGTAAGAGTTAGTCGCTGTATGTTGCCATGATGAATGGAAGATAATATTGAAACTGCTCGCATGTGTATTTGCTTGTATTCGTGCCACGACAATTTGGCGCTCGAAAGATACTTGAACCGATATGGACAAATGGACTGATTGTGCCTTCCCCTGAGGACATTGTGGCCACCGTCTTGTGCAATGCGGATAACGCCTTTTTGGCTCCGCTCATGGATGCCGACGCCTTGCGTGATGCGCAACGGCTATGTCATGTCGCCTCCTCTGTAATCACTCGCGTTAGCACTGGTAACTGGAAAAACCTGTCTGCAGCTGAACGCCCCTTTTTCAATTGCCATGCACTTCTTACTATTCACAATGTCAACCGCTACAGTGGCTGGTCTTCTCGTGGGCGGGGCCGCGGTACAGGACAGCGCGACAACATGCGGACAACGGATGGCCAACCGATCTGCCACCACTGCCTGCGCGTCGGACACATGTGGGTAATGTGCCCTGAGCGCTGGCCTGGCTCCCCTACTGGCAACGCATTCGTCCCCGCCGGAGGGTATTCCCACTACGACCAACCGTCGCAATACAGCCCAAGCACTGCCCAGTACTCGCAGCAGAACATGCACTCTTATCCCCAGTCATGGCAACAGCATAGCCAAGCAAGCAGCGCCCCACAAGATGCACGACAGA
>OFHS01000656.1:0-25573 GCA_900245855.1 Calvadosia cruxmelitensis
GTACTTTTTTGCCATTTACTTTTACTTTTACTTAAGTACTGAAATACAGTACTTTGCTGAACACTGCTGATTTGTTTACTTAGTGATTGGCTCATAAAACACATTCGTGGTGGAAAGTGGGATATCCTGCAAATCATTACTGAGAGCTATTCAATCTATGATTTTGCTTAGTTGCAATAATAACAATTCTTAAAATGTGCCACATGAAAGAAGCCAACGGCACAATAGGGGATGATGATGAGGAGGATGATTATTTAATTCTTATTTCACACAATACTAAAAGGCTGATATTGAAATCGTACGGTGCGTCCTGAGGATGTGCTTCTGTGGTGTAGGTTTTGGACATGCAGGATCAATAACCAATTCGGTTCCTTGAGATGATGAACCACCTTTAGGACACACGGCAATGCCACTGCACTGATGGACCATTGAACCAGTTGCAGAATCATATATGAACTTTGCCTCCCTCAAGGAGCACTTCTCTATGCCAATTCTCCAGACTACACGTGTTGGATTTCTAAATGAACACGTGCCATTTTCAGGCATCAAACAATAGCGGTCATCAGATGTCTTGATTGCAGATGCTGAAAACAAGAGAACCCATAATACAGACATTTGATTGATTCTGATTAGATGAAGTAGATTCAAATGAAAATGACAAAGGCAGTCATCCACAATATCGCTGAAACCATTATTACAGAACAAGTACTATTCTGGCGGCAAAAATGACTAGTAGAGCGCATGCGCAATATCATGTAATCTCCGCTGCTGAGAATACCTGATAGAACCTCAATCAAACTTCACACTAGAGGTAAGTCTCGTTTAATTATCAATTCTGATTCGATGTCACTGCGAGGACTGTTATTAGGATATTTTTGTAATATTTCATTGCAGGATAGTTCATTCTTCTTCTTAAATTGAGTAAAGCTATACTAAGTAACATATCATAGCAAAGTTAATAAAACATTTGTTGCGCTTATAGTACTGTAGTGGAATCGCTAAATGTGTCCTTCGTGTAATCTTGCGTCATTGTGGTTGCGTGTCTGTCTAGTGTTGTTGTGACACGTGTGATGACGTTTGTTATGTCTCTTACACTCGTCGGTCCTGCCCACGTGTAAATATTGATTAATACTTTGTAAACTGACGTAGCAATTGTGCAATCGTACTTAATATATATGCTGTAATGTGATTTAGATAGTTTAGTTTTTTCTAGTGATCACTAGGAGTCGGACAACTCTGAAATATATATCATACACGGTGTCTCATCAGTTATCTTGGTCTCCGCGTTTCCATTACAGTACATTCGTTTTACTAAATTCAATTCATCAGTAAAACCGCTGTCTTAACGTTCCCACTATAGGTCGGCGGCTCCCCAATTAGTTTGATGCCACGGTATAATCGTGAGTATAAAAAAACGACGCCTTGCATAGTATATATGGGGGAGTTTGGGCCAGCATGGAACTTCTCAGTCATTTCGGTAGTGGTCTCTGGCGTATCATCTCATTTTATGGAATGGACGACATGATTACAGCTTCGTGACACGCAAGGGAGACATTTGTAAAGCTTTACCATCTCATCAACATGTTTACAAAGTAAACATAACATTCCAACAAGATTATATATACTATATTGAGAAACTATCACAATATGACGATAGTTGTTTATGCATATGGCACTGCGATAATGTATTTTATTACAGACATTTACAATATCCTCACCGGGGCAGGTTCCCTGACAGGCTTCGCTTTCTTCTACAGGTTCGTCTTCTGGGCAGGGTGCACCACCACAACGTGGCTT
The DNA here is from genome assembly GCA_900245855.1 of Calvadosia cruxmelitensis. Classification (NCBI taxonomy): domain Eukaryota; kingdom Metazoa; phylum Cnidaria; class Staurozoa; order Stauromedusae; family Kishinouyeidae; genus Calvadosia; species Calvadosia cruxmelitensis. Next base: position 1,798 of record OFHS01000656.1, read on the forward strand.
TGGAAAATAGCAGGATCGTATGCGTCTTCTAGTTCCAGAGGAGCATAGTGATGAGCATTGGGACCAAACACTCCATGGTGAAAGACCACCGTTAACTAAACAAAGTTAAAAGACAACTAAAATACATATACAATGAAACCTGTCTATAACGGTCACCTCTGGGACCTGAGGAAAATGACCTTTATAGACAGGTGGCCTTTCTGTCCAGATTGATTTCTATAGAAAGTGTCATTGTTGGGGTTATGAAAAGTGGCCTTTATATACAGGTGGCTGCTCTATAGAGGTGGCCGCTATTGCAGGTTTGACTGTACCATATATATGCACACAACTGTAAAATTCAAGATCTACTTTCGGACCCAGCTGGGATTTGAACTCCCATCCCCTGGCTCCGGAGTCAAGTACCTTAACCATTAGACCATTGACCCTCACAAGCACACAACACATATTCTGCCTCTTATTTCCACGAGCATGAAAGCAACACTATTGTTACCACGCATCATCTGTCTATTTTAAATATTTTCCTTCGTTCATGATAAACAGTAGTTATTCAGGACACAGATAAGTAACTTCCTGTACAAAACATATTGAACAGGAATAGGTTTATAGATTAGTTATGTAGTAAATTGTCGACAAGCTAAATGAGTGTGAGTATGAGTATATATTTAGATTATATCGTAAACAAAATATAAAACAATTGCTTACAGAAACTGTGAAGAACAAGTAATTAGATTACATGATATGATCATGGGTCATCCCTTAAGCACATATTTGCTTGTTTGTTCGGGAGACCCAAGAGTTAAAATAGTTTTATAGTTATATAAGTACAACTAGCATATATTTCAATAGTAGCTAACATACAAATTATTTAATAATTATTGCATTATTTATATATAGTAGCTGACAAACAAATTCAGGATCAGAGACTTTATATCATCATTTCACACTCTCACGATGTCTTAGATAAAGCGCACATTCTGACGTAAATGTTGATCAGGGTTGGATCAGAAAAGTTGCAGTTACATTTAGATTTATTGGAAGACAACTGCGAACTTTTTGAAATTTACTCATCCTCAAAAGTAACTTTCCAAAGTTACTTGCTACTTGTGCAGAAGAAGTATCTAGTTACAATTACTTTTGAAATAACTTTTTCAAAAGTAAAGATCAGAGAAAGTGTTGCATGTTCCATTTTATATTGGTTACTTCTTCAGAATGACAGATTAAACATGATTCTTGTTTGCTATGAACTATGTCGCGGAACACTTGAACCCTCATAAGCGTGTTTTCAATTGGAAAATGGTTAACCAGATTGAATTTTGAAAGTAGCTTAACTTTAAACTTGAATTTCAGAACGTAACTTGTAACAGTTGCTCCTTGCATTAAAAAAATGTATCTGGTTACAGGTACAAGTTATGTTTTACACTAAATAACTGATTGCTTGTAAAGCTACTAGAAACAACTTAATTTGTAAAACAATTTTGAAATCCTTAAAATTATAAAATTTGTATTATCATAGGTTAATTTACATTTGATAATATTGTATTTTTTTAGCATTTACATTTATTAGGCAGAACGTGACTGCTATTTTATTGTATTGTAGACTCACAATACTAGAAATGTCGTTATAATGCATTGTTGTTTTCGAAATAAATTCCAAGGAATTCAAGAAGAGCTTTTCAAGTAATTGGTTATGTCATATCCTTACTATATAATTAATACTATTTATACATATCATATGTAGAACTGAATTAGGTTAAGAGCATACCAGTAGTTCTACTTTGATTGCAGTCATCTTCGTTGACGTAATACCAGATTATTCCCGGGTTTTTCATTCCTTTTGCATAGATCCACGGAGCAGGGTTGTATTCATCGTTGCCAGATATAATGGTGCCATACCAGTAATAATTATCCGTGCCTGAAGTTGTCAATAATCCCTTTCCATGAGCAGGATTGCCAAGCCACGGCATTCGATTGTTTACACTCGAAGACCACACGTTGTATGTCCAATCGTCAAACTGCTTTAACAGGGACACTTTATTCAAGCTGGATGAACTGCTTAGAAACCTATAAAAGTGATCAAGGCAGAGGACATCTAAATGACTGGATAAAAAGCATTACGACAGCTCACAATTAAGGATGTAAAAAAAAACATCTGCTATCTATAGCAATTATGTTTGAGTAATAACTTCGGAGAAATAACGATAGGTATTTAGAGGAAGTTCCATAACGTTTCTCAGGCAACATGAAAACACACGTTGTCCAAAAGTGTGATCTCGGCTCTGCGCTTCTCTGGGATGTTAAATCATGTTATCGACATTCAGTTATCCATGACTATAAAATCATGCATGCTAAACGTTTGCTATATAGATGCAGGCAGTATCAATCGTTGTGATAGTCCAGCCACAGTCAATACAAGACCTAACTTAATCAAGTCGCTTGCTGCTGTAGTAGCTGCCTTGCTACATGCAACTCTTGGTGATCTAGGATTAGTTGATCGCATACTTGGGGTACAAAATCAATCATAATTATGCTATTTAGAGCAATCAAAGAACGCTTTTGTTACAGATGGATGATATACTGTTGCATAGTACGTATTCAAATCCCTTGATTAACGTTGGCTCATGGAGCTACAAAGAATAACACTGAGGAAAATACTCTACATAAAAGAACGTGTTTAAATTTATCGTGAATTGTACCTGTTTCTGTCTTTCTGTGAACCATTCTAAAGCTTCATTACATACAACATGGAGCAGTGCATCAAAAAGGATTTGTGAACAGACAGTTGAGCTGCAGGGAAAGATTCACTCAATGTGCAATATAGGAGTGGTAAACTTGACTGTTGCAGTGAGTTTCGAGGTGACTGATGCGGAGTTCAATATTATAAGCAAAACATCTAAGTGGTTATCTAACACTCACGAGTACTCTTTGGGTGCACTAAAAATGCCACCCCATCGATTCTTCTGTTGTGCAGCAAGTTTGTACTTGAATGTGACGTCATTTGAAATATCTTTGATTTTGTCGGCAAATTTAAGGATAGAGTAATCGTTAGACACGGATGGCTGCTCTATATTTCGACCCAAAACCTGCAAGATATATAGTTTCAAATAAGATAAGTTCGTTCAACGTATGCATTCATTTTGACGTGATATTAGCTAAGCAGAAGCCTTATACATTTTGGGATTAAGCTTTTTGTAAAAAATCTGGTTTGAGATCATATAGATATTTGTGACGGAACAACGGGAAAAATGACAAAGAAATGAGTAGCTTTAAACCTAATTGTAAAAGCTGTTTGCGCAAATGGAGAAGATTGAGTTCAGCAGTTTCTCCATTTGCGCTTGGATTTATTTGAAGATTACACATGACCAGATAATTCTCTTTAATGAATAACATACCATGCGCTGAACAACTATTACTTTTCTCGAGTAACAGTGATAGAGTAAACTATTCAAGGCTCAGCAAATAGATCGACAAATAGATCGCAAAAAAAACGAAACTCTCGAGTATTGCAGTTTGTTAAGAAGAAAAACTATTGGACTACGGCATGTCTTCGACTTGGACATCATTTTTCAGTATTTAAAATGTGCTATATCTTCAAAATTCAGATTACAATAGCTATAATCTACTGTAACTACTTTACAAACAAAACATCATAAAAGAAAAAAAATAATTAGAAACATTTTTTGAATTTTTGAACAAAAAAAGTTTGGAATTATTTTGCCTGTTATATATGTTCTGAAGCAGAATAGAATCACCTGATTAGCAGTCCAGCTGTTGTGTCTGCTAGTGACCAAGAGCGTCCATGCTCCAGAATCTGACGTCATATCGCAATAGACTGGCATAACGAATTCATGTTTTGCTACATCGAGATGTTTTATTGTGTAATAGCCATCTGTATACTTGTGTCCACGCTTTGTACCAAACACTTTGATGTCATTGCAAGATCTCCGTCTGATGGTATAAAGCAAACGACATTGCTTAGTCGTTATGATATGATGCTAAACACACTGATACCACTACCTATGCATTGGATGTTTTGTTTTCGATAACATTTGGGCATTGTTCATTGCTTCCAAATCGTAGCAATTGACAATGTATAATAGACTTCAAAGGCAGCAACTGAAATACAGAATAATATGACTCGAAATTTGTAAAAAATTGAACCCTTCATGGATTAGAGGAATATTCGACTTGTAGAAAGTCTTATTTGTACCTAAACGTTTAAGACCGCAGGAAACTAAACCCCCAAAAGAAACTTTAGCACTAAATGTATGCTGTAGCAAAATTAGGGGAACGTCTTGAGTTCAAAGAAGTTCTGATTTCATCAGATTACGATGATACAAATGTTTGAAGATTACTTTTTGCGTTAAACTCCACTGCAAACTCAGTCCTCTTGAACGTCATCGCTGACTGATCTAATAATGCCTTTATGATGATTTTAACACGGTATTGTCACATTTCTATTTTTACTCTTCTTCAGAGTTTTGCTTACATATTTTTGAACTGTCACATGGGAGCAATCAATAACCGAAGATATCATACTGAGTTAATCCGGAAAAACGCAAAGTAATTAATCACACAAGAATAGTTGACTTTGGGTACGATTGCAAACGCCAAGATGAGGAAATATTTGAGGCTGGAGGTGCTGGCTTGGAAATATTGATATTCAAGGCCGTGTCTCGGCATATTTGTCTCATTGGTGGATCCTGATCCTAACCGGGATGCAGATCCAGTAGCTTCGAGTTAAAAAGCTTCCCCAAATGTCCAGAAATCACCAAATTGAACGTAAAAGGAAGTGGGTTTGAATTTTACGAATTGAATATTTGCAACAAGAAGAAGTTCTACAAATGTTTCAACTCATCCTTTGACACATCGAAGCAACTTACGTGACTCCTTCCCGGATCCAGAATCGAACAAATGAAGGGTTATCCAGTGTTCCAGGAAGATATGATCCTTCTGACGAAGAAACTCTGATCAACACACCGGAAGAATCTGAAATATTCTGGAATGTAGAACATGAATATTCACAAAATTATATAAAGGAGACAAGTATGTTAGTTTTAAATATTGTAAAATGTTTTACAAGGTTTTAAATGCTGAAACCTCCGTTCAAGTGGGCTAAATCTCTTGGAAATACATGTATGTGTGTGACTTTATTAACTTCTGAAATCCATAAGTTACAGTAGAGTTTTTTTACATGGAGCAGAATTTATAATAATGTAATTGCCAATAATGAGCATTGCCATCCAACGAGGAAATGGCATCAGTGTCCGTGGTACATTTAATGAACACCATGATTGCAATTTTAGTTTTTAGGAATAATTTATAACGGGTTTTTTCGGTTGTATAGTTTTATAATAGGTTTTTTAAATTGTATAGTTTAAGAATAATTCATTGGAAATGTATAGCTAGATAATGTAATACAGAAATTGAAGGTATAAAAATTGTACAAGAAGAAAAAATATATACAGGATGTACTTTAATTACTGCATAGCATTTACAATATAATTTTTACAATCAATTTTAAATTTGGTCAGATTTAGAGATTGCTTGAGCTGACAGGGTAAAGCATTCCATACTCTAACACCACTGGCCTGAAAAGAATTTAAATGGCATTTCTGTACCCTGAAACGACCAGATGTTGCTGCTCGGGTTGTTTTGTTAAATGAATTGCAAAATTTGTCAGAAAGACACGGACATGATATTGCAATTCAGTTTATAGTGGATTATTTCATATGACGCAATCAGTTATTAGTTTCCTGGCGTATCTTATAATAATTCTAATAATAATATAATTATCTAATATTTGTAAAGCGCTTAAACTATAAATATTCTAAAGCGCTAAATAACAAAAATTTTGGAAATAAATAAATTAATAAATAATAATTTACAGTAAAGTGATAAAGGCAATCGAGAAATAGGAATATTATAAAACGTCAATATCTACAGGTACCTAAAAAGTCCAACGGGGCTATTTCATAAAACACGCGACCTTAAAAAGATGTGTCTTCAGGCTGGTTTTGAAACAATCCACACTGGCTGCGTATCGAATGTGTTGTGGCAGAGCGTTCTACAGAACATGTCCAGCCAACGCGAATGCTCGATCGCCGAACGACTTCCTGCTGGCCTTTAGTACAATAAGCATTTTTTGGTTGTTAGACCTTAAGGAGTAGCAACTGCTGCTCTTTAATGCCAGCATGTCCGAGATGTACGATGGAGCTTGACCATGAATGCGCTCTTTGATAGGCAACCAGTGGAGTTTGATCATCGTCGGCGTGATGTAGTCGAATTTGGGGACAAGACAGACTACGCGGGAGGCCGCGTTAAGCACTCTCTGAAGCCGGTCCATTTGTTGCTGTGTTATATCATAAAGAAGGGCGCTGCAGTAGCCGATGTGGGTGGTGACAAAAGCGTGAATCAGCACTTCGGTTGTATGGATGGTCAGATATTTCCGGATCTTCCGGATGCGGTACAATCCACGCAAAACTTTGCTGCATACCCTTCCGACGACGTGGGCATCCATCGACATATTTGCATTGAATAAGCCGCCAAGGTTGCTGACGGACTCGACAGGAGACACACGCATTTCTGCGACGCTGAGTGAATCTAAAGATAGCTTGGAAAGTTGCTGCCGAAAACCAATGATGATGAGTTCCGTTTTACTGTCATTGATCAGAAGGCGATGCTGCAACATCCACGCACGTACATCCTTCACGCAGGCTTCCATTTTCTCCACAATAGCATCCTGTGAGGATGAATCGGAATCAGGCTTTAATGATAAGTACAGCTGCGTATCATCTGCATAGGCGTGGGCTGAAGGTAAGTGCTTCAAAACAACTTTGAAAAGCCCTGACGCGTACAATAAGAACAGGATGGAGCCAAAGCAGCTGCCTTGCGGTACTCCAGATTGTAGATGAAAGAAATAAGACTTGTGTCCTTCGATTATCACTTGATGTTTTATTTTGTCTTAATATGACTGGATCCAGTTTCGATCATTGCCAACAATGCCGAAATCATTTTCAACAATGTCAATGAGGATGGCGTGATCGATGGTATCGAAGGCTGCACTAAGATCAAGCAGCACCAGAAGTGTCACTTCTTGAATGTCCATGTTCATTAAGATGTCACTTTGGACTTTCATCAAAGCTGTTTCGGTGAAATGGAATTGACAATACGATGACTGATGTGCAGGAAATGGAGCATTGTAGCTGCAGTGGCGATTGAGCTGGGACACTGCTGCTTTCTCAGTTACTTGGCGACAAAGGGCAGATTGATTACCGGTCTGAAGTTTTGCCATATCAAGTCGAGATCAAGCTTTTTCAGCAGAGGAATCACCAATGCTGATTTCCAATTGCCCGCCACAACTCCTTCTGTAAACGATAGGTTTATCATCTTGGTGAGGATTGGAGCAAGCACGTCGCAGCAGATCTTTGACAACCATGTGGGAATTGGATCAAGCTGGCACGATGCATTTGTTGATGTCATAATAATCATACGAACTTCCTCCTCAGAGACATGGGTAAGCGATTCCAGCTGCACTGCAGTCACTCTCGAATCAACGATAGGAATTTCAAAAATGCTTTCGTCGATGTTCTCCTTCATGATTGCGATCTTTTTGCAAACGAATTCTTCAAAATCATGTGCCAATCGCCGAGGATCTTCATGTGGAGGCAGTAAGTTGGTACTGCGTTATTTAGTTAGCGAGTTAACCACGTGTAATAACTTCTTCGAGTTGCCAGCACATCCATCAATGAGATGAGTGTATAGTGACTGATTTTACATTCTTTGAGAAGGGCGCTGTGTGTGTGTGTGATTGATTGATTGTTTGATTGATTGATTGATTGATTGATTGATTTCAGTATATTTCACATATAAGTAGTTAATACATACAATGATAATTCTGATACGATATTTATTCATTTTAACGCTTCACAACATGTTACTACTTCTTGATGTGTGTTTTTACAATAGTTAAATATTTTTACTTTCAATAATAGATTGCTTAATAGATTTGACGAAAGATTGGATGGGTAGATTTGCGATAGTACTGTGCTTGTTAAGAATCATAGGTCCTTGAAAGGCAAATGTCCGCTGTCTTCGGTCTGTAGTGCATGGTGGTAGTAGATAGGCATCTTGGCGGGTTTGACGTTCAGAGGAAGATTTTTTTAATAAACGAAGTAGGCTATTTCCGAGGAGGCCACGGCATGCTTTATATGCGAGCACGCTAGCCTCTAACTCTATGCGCTGGTCAAGTGAGAGCCATTCAAGTTTTTCAAGGGAGTCTTCCATACGCTCAAACTTCTTTTTGCCAAGTAGCAATTTAGCCGCCCAATTGATCAAACCCCGCTGGACACGAGAGAGTTCCGTTGCCGTTGCTGTTGACCACACTGCTGGTGCATATAGTGCAGGTTTGATAACCATCATTTCGATGACGCGCTTAAGATGGTCGAAAGGGAGGTCTTCTTTGACTGAGGCAATATTTATCAGCCGCCATTTAGTAGCTTGTAGTACATTTGTGATGTGTTGTTTGTACGAGAGATGATGGTCAAACTCTATCCCAAGATTTCTAGCGGATGCGCAGTAGTCCAATTGTGATTTGTCTATTTGATTTGTCAATTGTGTGTGTGTGTGTGTGTACAATTTATTTGGTTTCGTATATGAAATGAGCAATCATGCTCGTTTACATCAAAACGAAATATTAAATGAAATAAAGTTAGGTAAGTAAGGTAAATATTAATACAGGCTGGAAAATAATATGAACGGATATAAATATTATACAGTAGCAGTATAAATAATAATGAAATACAAAAGCAATTAACAACATTAATGAAATAACCAGAAGGTCTATTCTGATTTAAAGTGATGGTAAAAGTTATTTCAATTCAACTTTTGGCAGAGTCTTCCTTCTTTATCCAGTTGGATAAGCCATTTAAGTGTTTTCTCCTTAAAAGACCTGCCACTTAATAATTTCAATTTCTGTGGGAGGTCGTTCCATAATTTGGAGGCTTTAGAAATAAAGCTGTACCTATCCCATGTAGTGAGATATGCCTTGCTTATACTGTTGCAATAAAGGGTACGTGCGAGAATTAAATGTACGCGCACAAGCTAATCGACACTTTAATTTCTGAAGCGCGCACGTTGGTAAAATACTCACTGAAAGGTTCGATATTCTTTCTCCAGAAGAAATATGGGCGTAATATACACAATGGTTTGGAATTATGGAGCTGCGATCTTGTCGACAAATGTAGAACATCTTGATACGCAGAGAGGCTACCAGCGTTGCAGACATATAAAATAATTATGCTTAGTGCCTGCTGCTATTCAAACTTTCGATATACCGAAATGCTTTTGATATGACAGAGTTTGAAGCTATCATTATCTTCATTTTGAATACTCACTGCTGTGGCAGTTGAGAATAGCATCCCTCTCGTGTTCATCATACTCGGGATCCTTTTAGCCAGGTTGCTTTTGAGGTCCCAAGTGTCGAATTGCTTCAACAGCTTCGGCATAACAGAGTTCGGACAGTTAGCAAGCTTCGCGGTGACCGGTGCAGAAAACACCCCACCGTACCGGTCATTACCGGTTGCTTCTATCATGTAGTGGAAATAATCCTGAAAAGCATAAGAGATCATAACCGTTAAGTGCTAAAAGCTAATATAAACTTTCGAGTATAGGTAAATTCTACCTTTAGTCTCCCCTACCATGATTCTCAAGAGCAATCGGATATCTGAATCAGTCCAAAGGAAGCAACCCAGGGCGTCCTTAAATATGCTGCAGTATACAGTACACTGTATGCTATAAAGTCCAGCAAAGCTTGTGAATGCGATAAACCATAAGCTATAACTATGAAAGCAATTCACGATGCAACAAAACATTTTCACGTGCAACTTTTAAATTGAATGAAGTGCTTTAAGTCAGTAAGGATTATAGTCTCGGCAATGTTTTTTTCTCGCAGTCTGAAAACTGAATCTTTCATGGGAATTGTTGCTGAGGGTATATGAACGTCAAATTCCGACTGACAGTCTCTTCATCTGTGAGTAAATTAATTTACAAATCAATATCTTGCAACTCTTCGATAATCATGATAATTATATCGTTAATTTATACTGATAAAACTATCGGTGAGCATTCGTACAACTATTCAAGAAGAAGAAAAATTCTTTGCTACAATGATTAACCTTTGCAAAAGGAGATATGAGTCATAGTGGATAACATCGGAGTAGTTCAATCTGATAGGCTAACTGATACAGAGCCACTCCACATCAATAGCCTATCTGATATGGTGTGTTATGTTCGACAGGATGGTGACATCGAGGAGAAACAGCATTGCGTGTTCAAGCGGCAACAAGCCCAAGCGCAAGTGATTATAATTAGGCAAGACACGTGGACATAGTACGAGTATCAATTGCGCATGTGCTAACAGGAGTGAGATTTACATTAATTAGAATTGAATTACGAATAATAATCATGGTGTAATCTATGCTTCAATGTAATCAGTTGGAGGATGAATTTTGTGCTGTAAGGGACATTCAGAAGATTTTGGATAAATACCTCTGAAGCAATTGATAAGGGAATCGAAGTATTGATTGTGATTCAATTCAAGTTCGATTGTAGCAAAGCTTCGCAATGTAATTCATCGCTGTCGTGGATAATGTTCATTTTTTCTCCCATAACTATCCGGTCAAGTATATTTCAGGTTAATAAATAAAATTAAATGACCTAGAAATTTTGTTGACATTTTCATCATTTTCTAGTGTTTATCCGAGTTCATTCTGTTGGGATCAGGAAATCTAGCACACATGGAAGTGTCAGTAGAAAAACATTGATATTCAGGGAAATGATTTGGCATCCAAATATTCTTGATGTAATCTGCAAATTTATGCTATCTGCACGAAACGGTCTAATCTAATGCAAATTCAATTGGGGTTTTAAAGATGCATAATATTGATGCATAAACAATTATAAAAATGCATAATTATAAATTTTACCACTAGATGAAACTTTCTCTAGATGGCTGGAGATCCTTTGTTTCCCTTGATATGGACATGATAGTAGGATCTAATGTAAATTAAAACATCAAAGGAAATGCTACCTCTGTCGGATCTGCTCCTTTGATGTCATCTGCCAAACCCAGAATAGAATAATCTGATGAAAGCGATGGTGAGTCAGCATTGAGCATCTTTAAATTATCTGCAGTGAAGCCGCCCGATGATTGTGCAGTCGCTATTAAAGTCCATCCTCCTCCATGTCGTGTCATATCACAGTATGTCTTGACCAATTGGCCTGTTTTTGACTGAATGCTGTACACGGCATCAGTATACACTTTGTCCATTTGTAAACCTCTTAATTTAATCTCACGGCAGGAATGTGGAGGATCATAAGCACCTTCACGCATCCAATACCTAGAAGAAAAGAAAGGTTTTCCTGATAATCTTGCATCTGCACAAATTGCTCATCTTTTCCTGATTGAATCCCGGATGGTCAAATCAAGGGAAACATTTCATGTATTTAAACTATGCAAGCTCGTCATCCTATTGCAGCAAGGTTGCTTGTATGTTACCACAATTATGATTTGATGGCATTATACTCATGGTTTTTGTGTTATTGGAACGGTAACGTTTATCATAATCTTGTTCCAATTTTTTTCGTCCCCAAACCACATGCATTCACATTTCCACTGTCTAGGATTAAACACGTTAGAAGAATTAAATGACAAAAATCACGATATTATGTTTATCCTCATAAGTAAACGAAATGTACGTTGCTCAACTATATGACTGAACAGGCACAGCTTCAAACCCAAAAGCGTCAGATAACCAACATATATTTAAAGGATCTGTAGCGGACCATGATTGTTGGAGAGACACAATGATTTTCGTAAGCTGATGAGATACGTGCTTACACGCTCAATCGCTGATTTCTTTAGTGTGTGTGTGTTTAGTTTGTTTGAATTAGTAGCCAATGTGAGCAGCGTTGCTCGTTGACATTGGGACGAACAATCCAACTACATTTACACAAAATAACTACAGGACATGCTACAATTAAACATAAAGCACTAAACCCTAGTTGAACATAATTGAATACAATATACTGGATATTCTATTTTTAAATATTAAAGCAAAGATAATCACAGCTATCTAAACCAATTCGAGTCATTGTCCTATAGGTCTTGCTTTAATACTCCATTCAGACGATTCCTGTATCAAACCTGGTTTTGAGTTCCGACATCAAGGATATGCTAACCGGTCTGAAAATAATATTTAAATAAACCATTTACCAAATGTGTTCAGGTTCCGATTCTTCGAGAGTACCAGCCATCCATCTTGCCACTGCGTATCCTGGCTTTGAATCTGTAGAACAAAAGACAAAAATCAGCTATCTTAAATACTAAGAAATCCTTTCATAAAGTAGAATGTAAATATTCCCAGGCACTCGTTTCTTTCAGATTCACCGTACGTCGGTTGTGTAATGCATCAACTAACTTCTGACATAATTGCTTACATTTCAGAGAAAAGTGTAATCATTGGCCGTTATGAATCGATTGTGATACAGCGTAGCGGTGTTTGTGATGCAGTATACAGTTAGTTTGGTTCGTCGGAGCCTGATCTGTTGAGAGACAGCTTAGAAGTCCAGAATTCACTTGCGAACATCATAATGCCACAGTTGGTAACTTGTTGAACCTCTCTTCAGATTGATTCAAGTGAGCCTCTTTTCAAGCTGATTGCAGTGAGTGTTGTATAAGCGGTCTGTCAAGAATCTCTTGGAGCAAAAATATTCGGTTAATTGTTATTGGTTTTCCTCATTAGATTAACGTATCATGTATGTAAACAAATTTAGATGTCAAATGCAGAATTTACGAATAGAAGGCAGGAAGCCTAAGCTTACACAAACCGGGAGACATTGGAAGCTTGCAGGGTAGTATTATGCCGAGAGGGATCTACTTTGATTTTAGAGGAAGACATTTTTAGCAGGGATGTGGAAAACTGTGTTTGATGAAGAGATGTGAAGATGTGGAGATGGTAATAGGAGGAGTTCTGATTGTCTTAGTAGCAGCTTGGCGGAGGATGTTCAGCTGTTAGAAGATGGTTATGCAATTTGATTGTTAGGTTGTTGTTGTGACTTGTTATTTAATGTCGTTATGGTGCGAAGTCGTATTCGAATGTTATTGGAATTAAAGCTTGGATTTGGAAAGCATCCATGTGGATGTTGATGACATGTAGAAAGGACGAGTGCTTGAGTACTATTGTTCAAATGTAGTCGGCACGCCGTGCCATGATAAAAAAGCCATCTGCTATCACGGACGCTATGGAGGACACACTAAAACAGCTCCTTGATAGGGAGATAATAATACACTCAGTGCATGAGCAAGGCGAGTTTATTTCACCCGTGTTCTTGCGACGCAAGAAAAACGGGTCGTTTTGCCTGATAATCAATTTGAAGGAGCTAAACGAGTATGTGGAATACCACCATTTTAAAATGGACACATTTGACAGTTGTGTGAGCATAATGAAGTCAGGTTGCTATTTCGGCTAGATTGACCTCAAGGACGCTTATTTCTCAGTGGCCGTTCATTCCGCTGACCAGAAATACCTAAAATCCTATTGGCAAGGTGTCTTGTTTCAGTTCACATGTTTACCGCAGGGATTATGTTCTGCACCGCGAATTTTTACAAAATTGCTCAAACCGGTCCATGCCTGTCTGCGATCGAAAGGACACGTATCCACTGCCTATTTAGATGATTTGCTGTTACAAGGTGACACAATTGAAGCCTGCTATGCTAATAATGACAGTACCGCCCAACTTCTTCTGAAACTAGGTTTCACCTTGAACGAGGAAAAATCCGTCCTGATTCCAAACCAAACTGTAGAGCACTTAGGTTTTGTCTTGAACTCGAAAGATATGACCGTTTGATTTCTGACCAAAATGCGTAGAAACTTCGCGAATTAGCACAACTAGCCCTTCAAAACGAGCACATTACAATCCGGGAATTGGCGCGATTGACAGGTACCATGGTTGCGTTCTTTCAAGGGGTCAAGTGCGGTCCCCTGTTTTACCGATGACTGGAAATAGAAAAGTCGGTTGCCCTCGCTGCCTCGAAAAGGAACTTCGATGCCTCGGTAAGACTCTCTGACGCAGCAAAACTTGACATCAAATGGTGGATCGACCAAGCGCACACTACAAAAAAAAAAGTTTGCCAGGGGCCCATCAACTGGACCCTTAAAACTGATGCCTCCAAATCTGGTTTGGGAGCAGTGCTTGGCCGATCAACAACAGGGGGGCGGTGGCTCCCTCGTGAGTGCCAGTTGCACACTAATGCCTTGGAGCTGCTCGCTGTATCTTATGGCTTGCAGGCTTTGTGTGCGGACAAACGTGACTGTCACATTAAAGTCCTGATGGATAATACTACAGCCGTAGCCTACTTGAATAATATGGTAGGGACCCGCTCAAGAGCATGTAATAAAATCTCGCGGGAGTTTGGCTTTGGTGTTCAGAGAAACGTGTGTGGCTCACTGTCAGTCATATATCTGGAAGGGAAAACGTCGAGGCTGACAAAGCATCTCGTGAGATCGACAACCAGACGGAATGGCAACTCGATCCTGCGATTTGCGGTCAACTGTTTAGACAATTGGGCCGTTCAGATATTGACTTGTTTGCCTCATGTCTCAACAACCAGTTGCCAAGCTACATCTCTTTGCTTCCTGATCCCAGGGCACTAGCGGTTGATGCGTTTTCCGTCACGTGGAGCCCTCGCAATCATTATTATGCTTTCCCAACCTTTAGCCAGATACCACGACTTCCGAGAAAAGCAGAAGAAGACCAAGCGACCATGACTGTGGTCACTCCCGTCTGGCCAACACAACCGTGGTTTCCGAGATGTTGCGCCTACTAATCGACCACCCCCGGCTGATCAAGAGTCGTCGTCTACTGAGACTGCCGTTCAATCCGCAGCTTCAACATCCGCTGTTCAACCAATTACAGCTGATGGCCTGTTCGTTATCAGGAAAAGCCTCACGAACTGTACGAGAGCGGACTTGGTTACAGCGCTATCAACACTGCCCGGTGCTCGCTCTCATCGGTCATAACATTTGGCGACAAAACCATTGGCACGCACCCATTAGTGAACAAATTCGTAAAAGCAAGGTACCAGAATCGGCCGTCGCTACCGCGCTACCAAAGCACTTGGAGCAAGTCCGTTGTGCTGCAACATATAAGATCACGTAACACGCTGAGCGAACTGTCCCTCCAGGATGTTTCGCTGAACACCGCCATGCTGCTAGCGTTAGTCACTGGACAGCGAAGCCAATCCTTGCAGCTTCTGAGT
The DNA here is from genome assembly GCA_900245855.1 of Calvadosia cruxmelitensis. Lineage (NCBI taxonomy): Eukaryota > Metazoa > Cnidaria > Staurozoa > Stauromedusae > Kishinouyeidae > Calvadosia > Calvadosia cruxmelitensis. The sequence goes on from OFHS01000656.1 coordinate 17,114, forward strand.
ATAGCCCACATGAAGGAGGGCACAGATTACTTGAAGTTTGTGATCACCGAATTGGTAAAACAATCGCGGCCAGGCCGTCAGCCACCCACAATCGTACTACGGCTATTTCAGGAGGACCCCAAAATATGTGCCTTTCGATATGTCTCCGAATACCTGCGTCGCACAGCAACACTGCGGCAAGACGAAACGCAGTTGTTTCAAAGCTAAGTCAAACCGCACAAGGCAATCGGCAAGGAGACAATATCGAAGTGGTTGAAGAAGGTTTTGGCCGACATTGACGTCTCGTTATTTTTTTGCCCGCACAGCACTAGGTCAGCGTCATCCAGCAAGGCACACAGTTGTAACGTGCCTATCAACGCTATATTACAGGCAGCCTCCTGGAAGGAGGCCTGCTTGTTTAGAAAGTTCTATCTCAGGCCAAGCGGTAATCGAGTGGCAGACGCTTGGTCATACAGCCAATCGATACTGCACGATAGCATGCAATAACCTATGGTTTATTCACTACGTGCGGTGCAGCTTGACGGGACGGACGAACGTGGTCGTTTGCGCCCAGTTATTCGATCATAGTTTTTTCAGTTCTGTTTTTTCAGATAAGTCACTTTCTTTTGTTCTGTTACGAAATGGCCTATTTCTGTTTGCCTCTGGTGCCCAGATCTTTTTTGAAGTCTCAGTTATTCTCTGCTGCGGTGACATGGTAGAATGGAACATTAAACGAGACTTACCTGTAAGATGAAGTTTGATGTATATTCTACCAGGTCACCACAGCAGCAGAGATTAAATACCCTCCCATTATCAACCCACCGACAAGTTGGCAAATACTGTAATGAAATTTGTGGTTATCTATCTGAGCTACCTTCGGCAAGAACGGCTTTGAACAATGATCAGTAGGAATGCGCATGCGTCATCTCATTTAATCTCTGCTGCTTTGGTAGCCTGGTAGAATATACATCAAACTTCACCTTACAGGTAAGTCTCGTTTAATGTTCCATTCTACACTAGAATCTCGCATCCCCCTATAGTTCTTTGTTAATATTTTGCAATTTAATCTTTCAGAAACGCAGTTATAAGATCTCTGTTTAGGCATGTGATATGTCATGATATAACTGCATTCCCATAATGGCTGTTCAGGCTTAGATAATATATTTACTATCAATCCCTTACATTTTTTCATTTGATTTTTTCATTTGAACTCATAAACTCTTCACAGAACATTTTTGAACTTGAGAACCTCAAAGCTCCTACTGGTGATGGCATGTATGTCATGAAATATGCATTGAGCAATGTATTGAATTATGACTGCATGACAACCAACTTTAAAGACCTACAAGTATACCTACAGTCTAAGAAGGCATATACACTACAACCGTGCTTAATAATGGAGCAAATCAAGACTCAGTTGGAGATGCATACTGGATGTCAATCTTGTATGAGTACTTCAATGCGCAAAATCATCTTCAAATTATATCTGCCATTCTTGATGCTAAACACAACGCTCGTGTACAAAGAACTTATATATTCAAAACAAAGGGCAAGTTTAGAGCAATCCAATATGATAGCATAACTCAACAAGAATTATGATTCGAACAGAAACTAAGAGAAGTACTCAGGAGGTTCGTCTGATCCTCCATTACTTCCAATTACCTGTTAGTGATCCTCGACTTCCGACTTCAGGTTCACTTGCTGTAGAGAACATTTTCCCGCTGATAAATGGCATTCTAGACGCAAGATCTTTATTTTTTGATTCACTGTCCCATTTGCTAAATTTCTGCTTCAATTTTACATCCGTCTGTGCGGAACTGGTTGACTTGAACAGATATCTGCTTGGGGCATTCCACACTCCACCCCATTTTCCTATTTCGAAATAAAATGCAGTCAGTAGTAACCAGTGCGAAATTTGATCTTCCAAACATGTAAATAAAGCATAAAACATGCTGTGTGTTATGAATTGTACGCTACTTAAGTTAAGCAGCACAATAAACATGATGCATTTCATTCGCAAGTATCAGCAAAATATAGAAAAAATCTAAACCATCACGAAGCATATATGTATATACTGTTTTCGTAGATAACATGAGCCTTACACTACAACTATATACATCACAGCGCCCACAGCTGCCTCAGTGAATGCAATGAACATAGCTTGTTAAGATGCTGTAAGAAGTAAGCTGTGAAGCCTAGATAATATAACATAGGATGTACTATGATATTTTAACATACTGACAAAGATAATACATCAAAGTATCTAAGTATAATACCTCTCTCCTGAGCTTCAAGTTTGTATTCCATTCTGTCGCTGGATATTAGATAAGTGTCCTTGATGGAATCTGCGTAGTTGATGATGGAGTAATCCTTGTAGATTGCTGGATTGTTTTTGTTTCGTTCATATACTGTTTGGTCATTCCACGTACTAGTGTGACTTGATAAAATCAATGTCCATCCGCCGCCATTGCGAGTCATATCACAATAAACAGGCATCGTTGTGCCATCGTGCAGCTTGATATTAAAGATACCATCGTGCAGGTCACCAGCAGAATCCTTCAGAAGGTATTGGATATGACGGCAAGAATACCCAACTAGAAGAAATGTAATACTCTCAGAAAATAATGAATGTATTTACAACGTACCCTCAGCTCAAGAGACGTCACTGCAAATTTGAGCAACGTCATAAAGTATCATTTACCATCGAGTTTTTTGCTAAGGAATGTATCTCAACGGTACATGTTTTCTCCATTGTTAGATTTCTTGTAATGTATTCTCTAGTTTTCACTGATATTCGTCTTTGTTGTGTAACATTAATTGCTTTAGAAATCAAATTAGTTTGAGTTAATATTCGCGAGCTTTTCTGTTAAAATGTTAATGTGCTCTTGAAGGATAATGACGCACCACAGGCCCAAGCGATATACAGTATAACCCGTTTAAGCACAAATCGGATAAGCGAGAAACCCATTTTTCTGCAAACTATTTGCTATGTACCGAATTAATGCGTAAAATACAAACTCTTTTAATCGAATCCTGATAAGTGAAATTCCTAATAAGAGCAAAGGATATCGTTGGCAAATTACTATTGCACTTAAGCGGGTTACACTGTAGCCTAAAGTGTGTTTAGGACTGCACACTTGCACATTACATAGAAAGTCATTAAATTGAAATGAATTTGAAATTGTTTCCGTCCGCAAAACTTTTTGTCCGAAATTTGCAGTGGTACAAAGAATGTGTTTCCTTCTATACCGGGCAACAAGAATAGCCCAAAATTCATGTCTTAGAGTACATTAAACATTCCCTCAGTAAATGGAAAATTTTCAATCACAACAACCAACAGCTTTATGCTTTTTTCAGTTTAGCTCGTATCCTTAAATGACATAAACATCATTTGTGTTAACGTTGTTATGTAAAGTTACACTTCATGCAGTTATCCACAACGAAGTTACATTCCAATATCTATATATCTTATTAACGTTGTATTAACGTTGTTATGTAAAGTTACATTTCATGCAGTCATCCACAACGAAGTTACATTCCTGGGAACGACATGTCCCTGGAGTGCATATAACTGATGAACAGAACATGAGTGCCGTCAAACGTAGTTCTGTTTACTGGCGTTAATGAACAGTAAGCAATATATTACAGTTACAGTAACTCAACTTACTAAATAAGTAAATTCTACCTCATTTATACGTGGAAGATGGTTACAATGAAGACCAGATGTCATTTTTCTACTTGGAGTTTTTATGCAATGTTAAGTAATTTTATATAGCTATAAAGTAATTAGTGTATGATTTTAGCCCTTTATATCTGCCTGTTATTTATTCATATGTTTTACTCTTTATTCTGTAAAACATACCCCTATGTGGCAACTTCAGTGCCATTGGCTCTGAAGTTGAATGCGAGATATTTTGAAATAAAGTTTTCATTCATTTATTCATTCATTCATTCATTCATTCATTCATTCATTCATTCATTCATTCATTCATTCATTCATTCATTCATTCATTCATTCATTCATTCATTCATTCATTCATTCATTCATTCATATCAATGAAGCAGAGCGCTTTCAGGAAATATAAGTGATTCTCCCAATATGATGTTTTAATCACTTTAGTCTTTCTCAATTTAACTGGGAACGGTTCAATTGTTTACTTAGTAAGCTTTCAAATAAAATAATTTAATTAATGTAACTGTAGGACTTCAATTCATTTCTTTTAAGTTGGCAAATGTACTATATTGAAAAAACTATATCATTCATTTTCATTACAGGCCTACGATATAAACCTACAAAACAAAACCTAAGTTATATGCAAACGCATTTGCAGATCATACCCCATACATCAAAAAGTAACGCACTCTTTTAGTTTCACGGTATTATTGCTGATTACACTATTTCGGACATTTCGACAAATTTTTTCATTCAGTAATACAGTACTTTACTCAAAAGAGCCTCTTACATGCAAGAAAACAATGCTTCAACATACCGGGGCAGGGAGTATCGTTGCAACCTTCCTCTTCCACCAATGTATCTGCACACTTCTTACCACCATGAACTGGATATGGGGAGTCACAAAATCGTGCCCGCATTCGAATTCCTCCTCCGCAACCCTTTTGGCACAGTGACCATGACGACCATTGTCCTACTTTACCATCTCTTGGCACCAGTTCTGCGAGGAAGGAAATGCATACAGCAGTGTATATTGACGAAGTTGTTCGCTTTCGAACTTAACTTTGGTCCAATATACCATATTTATTCTACGAATGTAAATTACACTTCTGTGACGGTAACAATTTGCAGTTTGCCATGTGTATATTTTTTATCATCGAAAATAAATTGTGCCATCCATTAGCACGTTAATTAGCTAGAGATGATTAAAAGCCAAACAACTAAATCAGTACAATAAATTTAATGTTTAATATCAAAGAACCGAAACAGAACTATCATTATGATCATATCAATTAATGAGGACAATTATCTTTACTAGAAGTTTTACATACAATTTTTTCAGTTTCATGCAGAACTTCAGATCAGAATTATCTCGATAACTTTGACAGCGATTTTGTGTGGATAGGAAACACACATTTTTCCTTGTCGTCAAGCCTTTTAGCGCATAGAACAGTACGCGTATTAGTTTCGCACTGACATCAAAACATTTCGAGATAAAAGGACACCTTCGATATTCAGTGTACCATATGCATATTTACGCTAGATTTCAGTTCTAAAAATTCAATGATCCGTTAGTGGAAATTCTATTATTTACATCACGAATTGCAATTCTCTTTTTAAGTCACTGCTATTATTCAAAATTTGAATAGAAATGTTAATGGAAATGTGCTTTTATGTCTAATGAAGCAAACAGACAACTTGCTCCCATCAGTCCGGAATTCTAAAGATAATGTTATTGTATTAATTATTCAAATCGATTGCAATTTTTTCGGATAGTTGAACTCCTTTAGCTATCCTAATATCACAATTCTCTTACCTAATTCACAATTTGATGTTGGGTCATAGCCACTATCGCATGAACATTTTCCATTGTTCAGACAAGTCTATATAAAATCATAATGAAAGGAATATATCAAGCTGTAGTAGAAGCAGAAATCAAAGATCGACAATGAAACACAATGAATGAATAATTTGCAAAAAGTAATAGAGGTTTTGACAATTATCTCTTTGATGAATTAAGGACAAGAGTATACGAGATACTCTCCATTACGTCGCGACAATTAAGTGCTGAGAACATTGACTTAGCTACAACTAAGACACTGTTTACAAGGAAAGGCTTGATCCTAGTTAGTAGAATGATCTTACTTCATTGTTCTTCGACGCTCATTATTCTAGGCAGAGGTATCATCCTACTTGCTAAGTAGGTCCTTTAGGGCTAGTTGGGTGATCCTAGTTAAAAGTACCATCTATTTTCCTTGCAAACGCAATGAGTAAGATCATCCTAGCAATTGAGAATGAGATCGATTATTCCGACCAGTTAATCAATTACAGGCAACGTCTGCCGCTGTTTTGGAATGTATTATGGTGATGTATTGAATGTTGATTTGTCTTTGTTTGATGTTACTTTGTCAGCTGCACCTGACCGTGCTTTACGGCGTAGTTTGTGTAGTAAGTGCATTTAGGCCCTGTTTACAAGAAGGTAGGATGATCCTACTAAGTAGGACCATCCCCCCTTTGGGTTTACAAGGCACTAGGATGATCCCACTTAGTAGGATGATCCTAGCAGCTTGGTAGGATGGTGCTAGTAGGTAGGATCATCCCACTGCCTTGTAAACGCGACGGGGGGATCATCCCCCCACGTGGCTAGTCAGATTCGGGCTGGGCTCCCTGGGTCAAATTGTTTGTGTGATTTTCTTGCTGCATTTCGAAATAAAAGTACTTTCAATCAATTTTTTTTGGTGAATAGCAGCAACGATCGCAGCACAAAGCGTGACAACAACCAACAAGATCGCAAGTGGAGCAACGAGACCATTTCGTTGTGCAGCCATGTTGGAAATGATATTTCACATTTCGCAATTTAAATTGCCCGCTTTCGCGTTGCCTAGTTACAACGGAAACGTCAACTCGAGGCAAGGGTAGGATCACCCCCCCTCCTTGTAAACCCGAAACACATGCTTGCTAGGATGATCCTAGTTACTAGGACCATCCCCCCTTGTAAACCCAGCGCTGGGATCATCCTACTAACTAGACCATCCTACTTACTAGGATCATCCTACCCCTTGTAAACAGGGCCTTAGAGGAAGAGGGACGGCCTCTTCATATGGAGGACCAGGTTCTTCATTGGTGACAATTATGTGTAATCTGTAGTTTACTTCTGTAGATTGTTTCTCTTAAAGGTTTAGGTTGCGATACTCGAGCTTGTGTGATGCATCAAACGTTACTGATCACGTGCCTCTTTTGAGTTGCTAATTCCTTGGGTAAATAAAATCACCTGATAAGTAGCTTTTTGCTTGCTATATTCACAATAAAAATAAACTCATCACCATAGATAAGTTGTTTGGCATGGGTGCTTGGTTTTGGTTGGAGCTGCATGGATGCGAATAGCAGAAATCAGATTGGTGGGGGCTGCTTCCCCGCGAATGGCAGTAGTCGAGATAGCAAACCTGTCACCACAACCAAGCACCCGTCACACTGCTAAGTCAGTGGAATTCCTATGACTACCTGCTAATGAAGTGAAGGGAGCGGCAGGGTGGGAAATTCCTAGCATCCCATCCATATCTCTCGTGGTGCAAGGCCTAATATTGCTTGCGATTTGGAGCAACTACACAGATTCTGGTAAAGCAAATACTTTTGGATCTCGCAGGCAGTAGCAATGGCGAGGAGCTGCTGCTCACACCGCACCATCAAGGCCATGTGCGTGGTAATGAGATGCACAGCGAGAATGCACTGCCTGATGACACACTACACCAATGAAGCCACACTGAGACCCCCTGGCATGTCAGCACTATGGTGCGAGTCTAACCTAACCTAAATTACATTTAGCTACATTAAAAAACACAGTGTGTTGCAGCGTTTCGACATATTTTTCCGGGGACTGACATGTCGCCGGTTTTATTGTATTGCCGTCCTTTGTATTATTGTTTGTGTCAGTAATTAGGAATTCATTGTCACATTGTTAAACCGTAACTATAAATATGTATCTGTAAACCGTTCTCCTTTTCTTGCTGACATGTTGAAAATATGTGGAAACGTTGCAGCACACTGTGTTTTCATCGCTTATTTTTATTGCAAAAATAAAATCACGTAGCCTGAAATACACGTTACTCACTCCTCTTCCTGCACATGTCTTGTCATTGACTTTTGGACAAACAGGCAATCCAGCTGATGCAAAACTAACGCATTTGTGGTCTTTGCACACCTACAAACAAATGTTGATTCGTTGTGGTATATAGCTCTAACATAATTTCATATTAATAAATGTTGCTTCAAACAGCATCATGGTTATGTATTCAATTATAATAAGTAGGATAAATATAACAATTTGAAGAAAAACCTATATGCATATTGACACTTAAAACTAATTAACATGCAAAATTATAACTACTTAAACTATCAACTATAATCATTTTTTTAAAAACAATACAAGGTCTGAAATAAATGAATAAAACTTAATCTTAAATACAAATGCAATAATATCTTCAATTAAAAATACCTCTAAAATACAATACGCTCGTACATTCTATTTACGAACTATTTACAAATAAACATCTAAGGGTTAAAAACTAGCCTTATTCCTAAAAATTACACGGCTTGGTTAAAATACCAATATTCATCAAGAGAATTACTGGAAATTGTGCCCAATAATCAATTATTATCTATAATCAATTATTCTGTCCATAATGAATTATTATGTGCATAAGGAATTATTCTGTCCATAATGAATTATTCTGTGCATAATGAATTATTCTGTGCATAATGAATTATTCTGTCCATAGTGAATTATTCTGTGCATAATGAATTATTCGGTG
>OFHS01000657.1:0-37598 GCA_900245855.1 Calvadosia cruxmelitensis
TGACTTGAAATCAGACGTGTCAAATTTCTTTCGTGACCAAAAAACCGGCCCGTGTGAGGAGACATAATTGCTCAAATCGTTCCGCAGCCTAGGGGTTAATTGCCCTGATAAGAACATTGCGGCTTGATTGATAGCTTCCGATTATTAGCATTGCTTTAATTATATTCGGAGGGGGGTGTTTTAGATCAATTGATCTGAAGACAATTTCATTATCGTAATATTGGCGTACTGTAAAGATCACTGGAGACTTCTATCTGCAGAAGTTCCTGTTGTGAGTGGAGGATTATGGTTTCTTTCCTTCTAGGATCACAGCGCCATGGCATGCAGACATTGGGAAAAGTTAATCAGACAAGACGACCACCACCTCCAGCTAATTTGCCTTCATTGAAAAAGGAGAATTTAGGAAACGACCCAAGCGTAAATCTAGTTCCGTCTGGCAAGTCAGGATGGGGGAAGAAAGAGAAAGAAGCAAAGCAGTCACAAGAGCAACAGGTATGAGGAGCAGTACACGGCATAATGTAAAACTCCCCACAGCCTCAGGCAGGACGTGCTAACATCACTTTTGGCCCCTGAGCTTACAGTCCCTTTTTCTCTAATCAGGCTCTGAGCACAGTAATCTTCCTTCCATTCATAGATGCAGTACAGTAAAACCTGTCTGTAATGGTCACCTTTGAGACCTGCGGAAAATGACCTTTGTAGACAGGTGCCCGTTCTGGCCTGGTGATTTCTATGGAAAATCTCATGTTGGAGTTATGAAGAGTGGCCTTGATACACAGGTGGCTGCTCTATAGAGGTGGACACTAATACAGATTTGACTGTATTCCGTTTATTCAACTGTATGACAGATATAACAATGCAAGTTCCGCGATCGGATTCCTCTCTACTCAATATGCATTCCATCTGTCTGCGATGTATCAGCTACGCACTTTTATCTGCTACAATTCACTTTTGATGTCTAATGAGCTGGATAATAGGTAGAGGTGAGACGGTGGTGGAATTTTCACAACCGATTAACTGACCCACCTCTAATAATAGGCACAGCAAAGTTTTGAACTTGATACCGTAAAACCAACACTCACTGTACCTTGCCTTTCTTCTTGCAGCAGCAAGCGAGTCCTTCGATTCAAACTCCAGCAAAAACATCACAGCCAGAAGAAGTTTCACTGAGACCAAATGCAGGTGCGGTGCCAAAGCCAGGAGAAAGCAAGAAATCATGGAGCAGCACCACCAAACCCAGCGTTGCTTCCAGTGAGTCTTTCACATTTAGATCTTCAATCTGTGGAAATTCATGCATGATCAATTGAAGTGCGGTTTGCTGTATTCACATGTACTGTAAGCTGCCTCTTGTGTGGTTGTCATATTAATGATATATCTTTGTTTGTCAAGCATGGTACAGTGAAACCTGTCTATAATGGCCACCTTTGGGAATCGAGGAAAATGACCTTTATAGACAGGTAGCCTTTCTGTCCAGGTTGATGTCTATATAAAGTGTCATATGGGGGTTATAAAAAGTGGCCTTTATACACAGGTGGATGCTCTGTAGAGGTGGCCGCTAGTACAGATTTGACTGTATGTAATTCCATTCGTTCAAACTGCATGCTGTTGTCATTTCCAATTACAGGTGCTTCATCTGGCTCAACACCTCCACCATCAACATACTTTCAACGAGAATTTCCAAGTTTGGGCGCGGATGGAGGACCAGGCAAACCACAAAGCGCGGAAGGAGTGGCGGTGGAAGGGATACACGGCAGTGCAGAGGGCGCTGCGAGACACGGCTGTAAGTTTAACTCAAGCATTGTGAAGTCGTTTGTTGGTGACATTTTGGTTTTTATTTGATTTATGTGTCAAACATGAGTAATAATGATTGACAGGCAAGCACAGGAAAGTAAATCTACTATATGTGCATTCTACTGACATTTACAAAAGTGTGATAAATTTACAGAACCTAAATGACGTTTGAGAAGAGAAGATGAAACAGAGGTAACAACGTCATCGGTAAGGGAATTCCATACTGGAAGGACTCGATTACTGAAAGAATAAAGAGTAGAATTATTAACAGGAATGGATGGAGGCTTGACATGGCATGATTATGTTGTTACTGTTTCTGCTTTCTAACATGTTGTGTGATATACCACTGTGTTTTATCTGCAATTAGACCCTCCAGAAGAGCAGTTTCACCCAGCTGACAGAGACTCAAAGCACATCTTCAACGGCAACACAGCACAGCAGCAGCGCCAACACCAATTTTATCCGCAGCAGCCTTACAGGGAACATTTTGTAAGTATGTGCGTTTGTGGTCTAGATCATGATGAAATCTGAGCTGGTTCTCCATTGACCATTGATGGGTTTGTCACTATTGCATGGCAGCTCCAAGTGCAGTCAAACCTGTATTAGCGGCCACCTCCATAGAGCAGCCACCTGTGTATAAAGGCCACTCTTCATAACCCCGAAACATCAGTTTCTATTGAAATCAACCTGGACAGAAAGACCACCTGTCTATAAAGGTCATTTTCCTTATGTCCCAAAGGTGACCATTATAGACAGGTTTCACTGTACCGTGGTGTTATTGCTACGAAAGTCATGCTTTCAAATATGCAATATTTTCATAGTATGCCATTGGATTCAAACGTCGTTGGAATCAATCTTCATTTGCAATGCTCTAAGATCTTATTGTGGTCGTTCTTCCTCCTGAATGAGAGAAGTCACATTTCCTAATCTGCTCATCGCCGGCACGATGACTGGATGACGATCTGCCACGACATCGCGCAGGATCGGCACGAATGGCGATAACTGAATCGCAAAATGGCTACCCACTAGGACGTGTCAATGTAGATTATAGGTTTAAGAATCTGCTTGTCACGATTCAAGGAGAAGCTTATGCATGACTATAGTCCTTCCTACTTGTGACACCAGAATACATTTTCATGATATGATATGCTCCAACACTACCATCACCAAAGAATAGCAACATTTAATGGGCCACGGAAAAAATCAGTATTTGTTAATATTAAGCTGTGCCTGCATGTGTTGTAGAATAGGATATGTTACAGATCTACTGGGTAGTGATTGATTGCACATTAGCAATAAACTTTGATTTGTCTTGTTTCTGTACATCATCAGGCTCATCCAGCGATGTATCCTGTAAATCGCGGCATGGCACCTGGCTTCCATCCCATGCACCCTCCCCCGTACCCTTTTCCTATGTCTGCTGGACAGAAAGACCAAATGCATCAATTTGAGCAGCACTACATGAGGTAAAGTGTAGGGAATAACAACGGAAGGACTGTAATTGATTTGGAATAAATCCCCACAATAGAATTACTTTTTGAAAGTACGACACAAACTCACCAAGACAATCAGCTTACACCGGCGATGCGACAACATGCGGTCCAGTTCCCTTGACCCTCGACAACTTTGTTGGAGAGACGGCGATTGATCAACAACTCAGATCATCGGTTTCAACTATATGTTTTACAAAATCACTGAAGCTTATATACAAGTACTTAATCTAAAAATATGAATTTCTTTTACGTTACTACGACAACAAATACAAGGCGTGGAGCAAAACATTTACATTCTGATGTACAACCAATACGATATGTGGGCTTTATGCCATTCAAAACCAAGACTCTCTAATAGGTCTACATAATCAAAACAAGGCTAAAAAATAGCGTTCTTCGTGAACTTGTCACTAACAGTCATCGGTATTTGATAGTTCTGCGCAGCAAGAAAGTAGGGATGAGCCGATAATCGTATCGGTATTTGTATCGGCCGATATATCGGCGATATAAGATTCCATTATATTCTTTTGAGAAAACCGTCATATGTGCAGCATTCACCTGTGTTACTTTCAATTCAGACGGCTTTTCAGCGACTTATGATCAAAATGTTAATCTTCAATCACTCAAATGACATTTTATCTTATTTATTATCGAACCATGAAATTGCAAGCTAAATTTTGTTTTGTTTTGAGTTGCTTTATGGGTTATGTATTGTTTGACTTCGCTTTTAGAAAGTTACGGCTTTATATCGGTATCGGCCGACAAAATTTTTTTATCGGTAGCCGATATATCGTATCGGTATATCGGCAAAAATCTATATCGGCTCATCCCTACAAGAAAGTTGCCTTTTGTCTTCTCTGGTGTGGTCTGATGATAACCGAGATGTGACAATATCCAAGGTGATATTAACTGAGTAAATAAGAGAAAAGCTTAGCGACTGGGTAGTGGAATTTCGCTGTCTGTGACAATAGCCGAGACGTGATATTAACTGAGTTATACTGTATGTAGTGTAGACTATGCTTACTATTTTTTCTTGTCTTGCATCAGGATGCCTATGCACGGTACACAGCCGCCATTTCCTCCATCCGATGCTGGTGATCAGTCGACACAAACTAAAAAGCCAGTTGCCAGAGCACAAGAAACCAGTTCTGGAGGTCGACTAGACTGGGCTGACACACAAGAGGAAGTCGATTACAATGCCAAATTGAAGTTCGACGAATCTGATGGCGAACCTTCACCACCGTCTTCGCCCAAACCAAAAAGTGCCAAGAATGGCAAGTCCTCTCGCAAGGAAGGTAAACCTCATAAAGGCGAACCTGAAGAGGAAGCCAAGCAGCAGCCACCATCAGCAAACGATAAAGAGACAGGATTACCTGGCAATGTAAGTACTTGCATCAATACGACTATGATGTTTGATGCATCTTTGGGTTGGTCATACTGCATCATGTGTGTCACCAGTATTAAAAATATCTGACAATAAAAATGATCCGTTGCAATTGTGATAGTGCAGCCAAACACATTGTGGTGCAATCGGTTGATTGATTACTTGATCCGTGCCCTGCTTGATACCGATTAAAAGTGTTGCTTGTTTAATGCTTCGGTAAAGGCAGCTTCACATGCTGCAATATGCTGCATGCTGTAGCATCTATACATAGCTGATTGTCTCTACTTGTTGACCCTACTCTCATTGCAAATTATCCTTGGTGCTAGCACAATACTCAACAGATATAAAGCAATCACATACAGCTGCATCATGATGCGTAATGATGGTATAAGATCAGCAGTACATACAATGGATTTCATTGTGTGAAACCTCCTTGTTTGTAGTTGCAATATAGCAGTAAGGTATGCCAACCATGTCGTAATGCAACTTGACTCGTATGCCACCCTTGACTTTTTTCTCTGTAGACTGCAAAGCAGATCGGTGATCAAGTCCCGCCAACAAGGGAAGCATGGGCAGAAATGTTCCGTGGCTACCAAGGTCCTATGCAGATGCCATATCCTGCAAAGTGGGGCATGGGTTTCATGCCGCCTTATGATCCTAGACAACCAATGCAAATGCAAAATCCCTACCATCAGTACCCTCCTCAAAATTGGTTCTTTGTTCCGCAGCCACAAATGCGAATGAACCATCCCAATGCTCCCACTGGAGAGCAACCTGAGGGTAGCGGATCTCCCCGACCTAGGAGCCGTGATAAATCTGATTCCAGTGCATCACAAGAGCTCTGGGAGGACGACAAGAAAGCAGAAGGACAACCAAAGAGCACCCCAACCCCACCCTTACAAGAAAGTGACAATAGAGCGCAGAATAGAGGCAAGTTTGTCCAAGAACACACTGACGGACATGGTGCAACTCATGAACCCCCAGAAAAGGAGCGCGATCATTCTAAATCACAGCACCGAAGTCAAGAACAGAGCTATTCCAAGTCATCTAGTGAAGTGCCACCACGATTTCGATACAAAAACCAGCAGAGACAATCACCCTCTCTTGAGCATACCACAAAAGGATCGCCGGGAGAAGATGGTCCCCAGAGGTTGAGTGGTAAGTTTCAGTATTTACATTTGTAGTTGTGCATTACTGAATAAAGAATGTCCTGGTGAATGCTATGGCTCACGGCTACCTACTAGGGAATGAATGATGTGTCATTTTCAATTGAAATTCAACCAAAGTGAATTACTTCTACGAATTGATAATGGCATGTCTTTTGATAGCTGCTTGTATTGTGAATTAGTGTATCTCATGAACCACCCCAAGTAGACTTAGTTGGCCGTCAGTTGTGACTAATTCTGCACAGCAAGGTTTTGGCTTTGTCACTTGCGAGTTTTTCTTTTACCTAGACTTTCAGTAGAAAACCTGCTTGAGAAAGTGATTTGATTACATTTGGAGATCCACAGAATTATTTAGTAGCTGTCTTGACAATAGAGAATTCGAATTACATTAATTTATTTCCATTTCCACAGATTAAGCAGTTCTTGTAAGCAAAATATATTTTGTTTCGTAGAAAAACTCAGTGGTGGAAATACTGATGGTTCTGTGCGTCGAATTATCAAACGAAGAGACAGCTCCAGATCTGAAGATTCGGTGAGCATGCATTCTCTAGATGGGACAGACAAACCAACAGTTGCTGCCAAGGAAAAATCTCAAGGCGAGGAAGCCGCTTCACGTGGCCACAGAAACCAACATGCCAAGAGCGGTGCCAAGTCAGATCAGAAGGAGCCACATGCAAAGAACACATCTGATCAGAGCTCAAGAAAAAGCTCCAACAGAAACGAGAAGACAGCGTCATCACAAGGCAAAAGCACGGCTAAGTCGTCAGCTGGTTACGATAAACAGGAGAAAAGCAAATCATCCAAATCAAAATCCATCAAAGATGGGATGAAAAAGCTGGAAAAGACAAAATCCAAACCTAATGGCTTAGCCAAACCCGCAGGTGCATCAAAAGCAACGTCTGAAGCAGAACCAGGAAGGTCGACCACTACCACAAGAGAATCAAAACCAGTTGCCGAACACGGAAAATCTGCTTGGGCATCAGTAGTAACTGGTGAGCCAAGTGAGATAGTCAATGGTGCAACACAAGTTGAGACATCCAAACAGTCTCTCCTTGATATCCAGAAAGAGCAAGAACTGAAGGACTCAGACAAAGTAGCGGCACCTCATCAAGGAGTGAAAGCAACTGGGGAATGGCAGGCTAAGCAAGAAAGTAGGAACCAAGAAGGCAATTATGAACGACAACCGCATCGCAATCGAGAGAAATATGACTCGTATGACAGACGTCATCAAGATGACAGGAAGCGAAAGTATAATGAATCCGAATCCAGAATCAATGACCATTCACGAAGTCATGGCAACCGTAAAGAACACTCACGATTTGACAATGATCGCCGTCCTGACCAAGAAAACAGACAGCCTTACCAACCCAGAGGCAGAGGTAGAAATTTTGAAGAAGATCGTAGAGGGGACAATCGCAGGTCATACAGATCACACAAGCCTGGAACACGAGATGGCGTAGATAACACGAGACGTGGCACTGAACCCCAAAGCGAGTCTGGAACTGCTGCTACAGGAGAATCTGTACCTGCATCTATCGTAGACAAGGGTGCTGTTAATAAGCCTGGTAAAGAAGTTGAAGAAAAACCTGTGACATCAGCCAAACATGAAAAGACCGCGGAAATAAATTCTGCTGTGGCTGCAGATGAACGAAAAGCTACGCCCAGCTCTGAGAGGAGACAAGAGGATGCTACACATAAAGATGGAGCACTGGCTAAAGGTGACGGAGGACACTCAACCAGAAGGAAAGAATCTGAAAAGTATTCTGCCAAGTACCATAGAAACGATGAAAAAAAGCGTTCTAGGACTGGAGATCGTCCATCACATCGGAGCAACGACAGAAGAAGAGAAGGCGAAGAGCGACATCCAGACCGACCTCTGTTTTCCAGCAGAGGAAGGGGACAGAGCAGAGGGTCAACTCGAGACAGCACAAGGTCAAAGTCAGCACAACCAGGTAGGCAGGAAGAGCCCAAGTCGCACGTAGGACATACTGCAAACAACGAGAAAGGAGCTGGTATTCCAGAGGGCAATACCAATGTAGTTGCAGCTGAAGACACTCACAATGATATCTTCAATGGCAAGGAAGTCAAAGAGACTTCGTGGGGTAAAATGTGTGATTCCGATGGTGAGACCTTTGAATCATGTTCAGATAACGATGAGACAACAACCAAGGCAACATCTAAATCACCTTCTCATACGAGCAGTAGAGGCTCAGGCAATCTCCACAAAGCAGGCGGTTATGACCATAAACATGACGGCGCAACAGCTCCTCGTTTTAGGAAGAATGACGGTGTTAGTGGAAGGGGTCGTGGCCGTTTTGCTGCTAGAAGAGGAGGAGGACAAGTTGGTGGTAAGCCAGGCCATCCGCCGCGGTCCATGGGAAGAGGTCGTTCCCCGCGGGATTCTCGAAATAACTACGGAGGAGAGCACAGCACTGCTTCACCAAGTCACAAAGCAGGTCATGATGAATCCAGCGACAACAGTACAGAATATCATTCTGCTGGAGAAACTGCTGAAGCGGGTGATGATGAAAGCAAGTCTAGTACAAAGCGCAATGAGAGTGATAGACCAGGCCACAGTGGCAGAGGAGCAAAGAGAGTTTCTCGGGGAAGAGGTACCAAGGCTGGTCATTTTTTAGGCCATAGGCAGCAGGCAGGAGGTCGTCCAGGTGATTCCTCAGTACTGGTTGATGTTTCACCTGCTGCCGATAACCAACAGTCAAACACTGAGGTGAAATCAAACGACAATAAATCTGTCAAGGATCATAAAGATGACAAGCAGGGCAATACGGAAAGGACAAGTCCCGTCTTATCCGGATCAGATCCAAATGCCAATGGGAGTGATCCAAAGAAAGGCACCCGTGCCAGCAAACAGCCAACTCCGAAAGTAGACCTCTTCAGCACATTTGATGTACGAGATATTGCTGGGGTGGTTTGCATTGATGATCGTCCACAAGATGACGACTCACAGTTCTTGTCAAAAGGCACTGACGATGACGACGGTTTCGTTCAGGTTACTTATAAACGAGGTAACCAAAAAGACCAACGGGAGAAAGCAAAGAAGGAGACGCGGAAGAGGAGTCGAGATGACAACCAGAAGTCGGCAAAGTCGGCAAAGCCTGAGCAGAAATCTGCCTCGACGAAAGCAGTGAAGCCAGCAAAGACTTCACCTGACAGTACTGCAAGAGTATCGCCAGTCTCTCAGGTTGGTCTGACAAGTGCAACGTCGCCTGTTCCGCCAGTTACAAGTTCACAAAGTAGCAATGCGGCAATGGCTGCAGTTGGAGAGTGGGAACCAGCGCGATCGTTGATGAGATCCACATCAATTACGGGCAACACTCAAAGTGCAGTTGATCAACCGCAAGTGCCTGCACATCCAGTTTCACCTCCACCGGGCAATGCTTGGCAACGACCCTTGACAATCACTTTGAACAGCACGCCAGCTAATCAGCATACCCCAGACCCTAAAGCGGTAGGAAGCGGAAAGCCGAAACCACAACAGCAGCAGCAATCATCCATCACACAGGTAAGCTGCAGTCGGAACTCAGTTAATATTCCTGTGCGGCAAATAATCAAAGCCAGTATAGAAAGTGGATTTTGATCAGTGAAAATAATATGCAATATTTTACTGTACTCTATGAGAACATTGAATTAGATCGATATGTGTCAACGTGGTCTTGTCACACAGGGTAGGACTAACAGCAGATATGGTCACCGTAGCACTGCATTGATGAGTCATTCTATGCCCAAATGCTTACGTGACCCTTGCCCTCGCATATGTAGATATAGCTTTATAGGGATGTATATACGATTGAGGAGACCTCGCTTGTGCAATAGTAGCGTAAAAGGCGTGAAACATGCAATATACAGGTCTGGCAACTTTAGCGCTACTTCTGTTCAACCCGCTACGTCAGCTACATTCGCACCTCGTAAATAGCTACTGAAATTTCTTTCGACACAATAACTAACAATTTGCAAAGCTGCGATAAAATATAATTCTTACCTTCGTCAGGTTGTAGATTGCTGTGTTCAAAATGGATTTTTCATGTAGATTTGCATCATATCAATCAACAATGTGACTGTATGTTTCAAAAGTTTTCAGACTAGATAGACAGTTTAATTGTGGTCTCATATGTCTGGCATTGACAACACTGTGGTACAGATACCTTGCCGAGATACCTTCACTTGACTTGTAATTTCAATTTGGATTGCTCTTGGCGAGTTAGATCAAAATTTTCCTCATCAATCCCGTCTTCAGTCAATCAAATGCTCGCTTATCCTGGAAACATGAAATGGGAAGAAAAAATTGCTTGTTGTTTTCCAGTTATGTATTGTTTGAATTCGCTTTTCGAAAGGTACTGCTTTATATCGGTATCGGTATCGGCCGATAACTACTTTTTATCGGTGGCCAATGTATCATATCTGTATATCGGCAAAAATCTCTATCGGCTCATCCCTACCCTGTTTGTACTACCGCGTGCAAAATTGCCCAATCTTCAGTAAGATCTGGCAAGGAGGCTCCTGCAGAGCCTGATGACCAGTGTATTTGGTAGCAGTAAAAAGCAGAGACCTTCAGCTGCATTTGACAATTTTGTTTAGTCGATGTGGGGCTGTGGACAGAATTTTGATCATTTGTATTTCGGTGTTTGGTTTTGGATCGCAAATCGTGATTTCTCAGCAGGAAATATGTTTGACGCTACCCCCGTATTTGTATGTACTTAAGGATACTATGCGACATAGGAACATGTGATGACATGTTGACTGTGCTTGACTAAATGTTTCATATGCTATAAACAATGTAATCAAATGTTGATGAGTTCTCAACCTTTGATTTCTAGTCTGTGACCGAGCCCATGGTGCAAGCTTTTGAGCAGCCTATTGTCGCAGATGTCCAGGCAGTGCAAGAAGCTGCATCGGAAGCTATGGCAGATCAAACAAGCGCTCCTCCAAGTAAAAGAAAGCCAATCAGTCGATCCAGCGGTAAAGAGAAAAGCGACCGTCCTAAGCGCGAAGGGAAGTCTACATCTGCAAGGCAAATGTCTCAAAAACGAGATGCCAAGAAGACACTTAACCGTCGCTCTACTGGTGAGAAGGCGCCTAGATTCCTTACAAATAATCGCAGCAAAGGAAAGAAAGATTCAGCACATCCCAGGGCAACTTCAGGGAAAGACGGCCAGATCCCCAATACGGACAATGAAATACATGTGTTGAAGGTGTGATATTTCTATTTTGCCTTTCAGTGTGGTGGATTCCAGTCAGGGGCTTATCCCTTTAGGAGACACATCTTCTGTAGCTACAAGAGGCTTCAGAATGGACAATTTAGAAACGGGCTGATATTGTTGTTTCCCTTCTGGCTTAATTTTGATCTAAATAAGTAAGTGGCATGGATATTGTAATAACAGTGTCTTAGTGTTGGTACATTGCCAGACAGTCGGAATGTGGGAGATGCTGTATTAAGACAATCTACGTGGACAATTAGCAGACCGAATTATTGTTGAAGCCATTCATCAGCGTGGTGGCAGGGCTCGTGCAATTGCCACTTCCATGTTTGTAGCAAGTTGCATTAGCTTATAAGCATTTAAAGTAAAAATCATTGTTGAGAAAGCAGCTCTTTCCCTTTCGATGCTACATTTTAGTGTGGGGTGTTTGTAACTGATGTAACAAGCTAGTGATCACCTTTGCTTTGTTTTAGCATCAAGATGGAAAAGTGTCGGTTCGAAGCTCGTCCTTCACTGAAGCAAGCAGCATGCAGTCGTCAAACAAGCCAATTGATTCATCGTTTAGAGAGGTGCCATTGCATGTTGCAGATGAAGCTCCAAGCCGCGCTGCAAACTCGTTGCCATCCCCATCGAAACTCGTCAACAGACCGTTCTCTGACGAAGACGCGCAAAATGCAAAAGACACTGCACGATCAGTCATCAAATCACTGGGTGATGATGACGAACGAAACCTTGAAACCAAATCGCTACCAGGTAGCCCTCCCCTTGCTGTTGAAATTCCAGAACCAGCATTGTCGGGTCCATCTAGTGATCCAGGACACAAAGGCTCACCTGGCCCTCGATCCATGGTTCACGAGTTCACCGAAATGAGCATGAAACTGTTGGCGACAAATATCAAAGACATGTGGAATGATCCGATCAATGACAACAGAACTGGCCGTGTTATTGGCTCGCAAGTGACAACCAGCTCCTGGAGCGAGGCAAGTCATTCCACAGAGCCCACTGGAACAACTGCTGCAGCATCACAAATATCTGCTGAGCAAGAGGTTATCCATCAAGGAGAGAGCAACGATGTGTTAAATGGTACCAGCAATAACAAGCGTGACGAAGGCATGCCACTGCAGAGATCGCAGGATGTCTTCAATGCCAAGCGCGTATCAAATGATGCTCAGAATGTCTGCAAAGTAAAACCTCGACAGCAACAGTCGGAGAATGACAACAAGCAGACAGCCGTGTACTCGACGACGCAATTGATGCAGTCTCAGCACCACGACGCTCATCAGACTCTGCCTTCGTTTCAAGCAGCACCAGGTCAAAAGGGCCACCCAATTGTGTCGCAGTTTGTGGTCACATCTGATCATCGTCGTGCTACTCAGGTTGTTCCTCCAACGCTTATGCACAGTGAACGCGAGTACAACGAGGCAATGCATCACCAGTCCATTGGCCTACAGCAAGTTGTCAGTTCTGGTAATCGAATGCATCCAACATCATCGTCATCTCCCTTGTCTCAGTCATCGCAGGATGTGCTACAACAGCAACAGCAGCAGCAACGTATTATGTTGAATAGTGTTTACGGTCAGCCTGGCATCTCTGTGCAACAGAATCAGATGCTTGCGCCTTGGCATGTTCTTCAAAGCCAGGTGCCGACTGGATCTGCTGGATCGTTTCGATCTCAAATCCACCACAACAATCCAATTTTCAATGCTTCACCAGTCTCACTACCAAACTCTGGTGTTTACATGACGTTCGACCCTCAGGTCGGTAGTAGCACTGCTGTCTTGCCCTCGCAAGGGGGATCGTCGCAACTCCAGCACCAGCCTGTTGGCATCATGCTGCCAAGGAACGTTGCAGGTCACCAAGGGAACCCTCAAGCGGGACCATACGTTGGTGTCCAAGGTCAACAGTATCCTGTTAGGCCGCATCTGATTGGAGGTGTTCCAGAAATGTCACAAAGTGATAATTCAGCTCTGATTAATCACGTCAATGCTAAACCGTTCAAGCCCCAATCAGGACCTGCAATGTCTACGTCCTCAGTGGTACCTCAGCAAATCATTCACAACCAGCTGGTTGCTTCAGTGCGACCAAGACCTTTGTCAGCCCGCTCGATACCAGCTGGTAGTAGTCCACCCATGCCATTACACGAGCAGGCGCGCATGGGTTCCCCACCAATGGATCCAAGCATCCAATTTGTTGCTGCTGGAATGCCAATGAAGGGACATCACATTCTCCCACCAAATTCTCAACTGCAGCAGCATATTGGTGGGCAGCTTCCTCCTCAACTCTTTCGTCAGCAACAACCTGGTGCAGGGTTTGTCCAAAGAGGACTAACGGGAGCAGTACAACCACGTTACCAACGACCTGTTCCAGGGCCTATACAGCGCCCGGGAAGTGGAGCAGTCCCTCTCTCCACTCAGGTCATTGGTCCCAATCGCCCTCGCCAAGGATTACCATTTCAGGCAGTTCCATCTATCCCCGCAAATGTGTTACCAGCTCAGAACCCCTTATACAACAAAACGCAGCTACAGCAAAACATTCCTGTGCCACCGGGTGGATTCCGAGATCAGCAGCACCAGAAGATGATTGCTGATACCCAGAGGTTCTTTGAGCATACTGAACCACCTGTTCCTAGACGGGGAACGCTTTCAGATCGTGCCACCCACATCGTCACGGAAATAAACCCAAGTGACGAATCCCCTGGGAAAGTAATCGCTCCTACTCTGCTGCCCGTTGGTAGTGGACAAATCTCAGGTGGGGAATCACAGCTGCAACCGCATTCTCAAGATATATTGGATGTTGCGTTGAACTCTTCTAAAGAGCAGCAATCCAGTGGGAAGATTGAGGATGCAGAGCTCGTAACCAGTATCATATCTCCTGCAGAATCCAAAACGTCTGTACCTGTCAATATGGCTGCTTCAGAACTGTAACCGGCAGACCTGTTTGTCACCAAGCAACTAACCGATCGAGCACCAGATTCTGTCTCGAATGCTGCCGTAGATGGGCAGTAGGCTGCAAATCAATGAGGACGATGTAGTCCCTCAACACTAAGAGGGTCAATGGCAGATGTAGTGACCAATACTAGAAACCAGATGTTCAAATTGTCTACTTTTGTTGAACATTGTGCAACGTGTTTGCAGTAAATTATTTCTTGATGTTTCCTCTCCTTGTTGAGAGTGACTCACTTTCTGATGTTATTTGAAGTTTGTAATTTGCTAAAAATAATAAGGAAAATAATTGCAAGTTTGCAATGAACCATCTGCTAATGGGCTCGTTGTTTACGCTTTCCTCCTTGTATTTATGATAACAAGATCTAATTAATCCTACAGAACAACCTCGTTAATATCACCATGGTTTTCCAGCTCAAACTGTCTGATAATATGCAAGGAGTGATGTGGATACAAGCAGCTCATTCTTATAGAGCTTGGTCTCATAATGAAGTGTTTCATGATGTGAACAGAGGTGATTTCAACAGGGTTACACATGTAATCATGGAGACTGTTAGATGAAATCCTTCTTTTGAGGCTTTGCCGATATTTTCGATCTAAGTAAGTAGTTAACGTACGTGCACATTTGGGTGGTCCAACAATAACTTTCGAAATTTCATCGGTAACCGGCAGATTCTGGTACTGCCATTAACATCTGAGAACTTTTCTCTCAAAACTAGTTTGGATTTGAGAACGTTTAGAAGTTGCTCATTTGCTTTTAAGTTGCACTGCACAAGGCCCCAAAATGAATCTTTATTTTTCAAGAAATCTACTTCAGCCTGTATTGCATTCACTGGAGTGTAGCAATGCCCTGCTTATATTGTGACAATAAGCTACTTATAAGTGATACATTCAAACCTGTATTAGCGGCAACCTCTGTAGAGCAGTCACCTGTGTATAAAGGCCACTCTGCATAACTCCAAAATGACACCTTCTACAGAAATAACCTGGACAGAAAGGCCATCTTTAGGTCTTTCTTGTCAGGTCCCAAAGGTGACCATTATAGACAGGTTTTACTGTACTGCTGTAAGGCAGCACTAATGGGAAAAATATGTATTCGTTCTTGGATGTCCATTTCAACTCAAAAACTTCTTGTATCTCAAAATACGCTGGATCAAAAATTAAAAGAAAAACCAGGCAAGAATGACGACAAGCTAAAGTGTGTGCAGATTAATAATCTACCACCATACTACAAAATAAATTCTACAATGTCCATTAAAAAGATTGAATTGCAATGTGAAAAATACAATATAATACCTGTACAGCAAAGGTAGTACCTTGGAGGCTTGGCTCTTAAACTTAAATCATTTACAATGTCGCTGTGTCTGTTATTAAAACATAAATGCTCACAGCCAGAGAAACAGCGAAAAGGAATGCACCAGCAAAAATGAAAACATACTCAAACATGCTGCTTCTCAATCGACAAGTGCTGAAACGGGCAGATTTAAGTTTGTGGCGGTACGTCTGCAATTGACCAGATCTGAAACCATACGATGCAAGTGCTGCTTCTCGAGCTGATATCGAAACCAACGCATATTCGTTAACAATATCCTCCATATCTTCGATACCAGAATCGCTCTTTTTCTCCGATGAATCTAACGAGGAGTCGGTCAATGATCCGGACCGATCGACATGCAATGGGGCGTTCGGCTGACTGGCATCGGACAGCTCCATCGGCTTGTCTTCGTGATGATCTTCCGCCATAGTTGTTTCTTTCTTACCTTTGTAAAATATAGAGTCATCGTCATTGCCTGAAAACAAGATCACTGTGTCGTCTTCCACTCCAACTATCCTGTAGCACCCTTTCACTCGATCGCGGTAGTAATACAACGGACGATGTGGCTGAGTAAATACTTCTTCTTGTTCGCCATCTAACCAATGTGGGATGTCTTTAGCATCTTCCCATACCTCACTGCCATCATCACTTCCGTTACCGTGAATCACAGTTATGACGCTATGTGCAATTTCAGTCGTCGCTGTATCTGATTCTTTGAAATTGACACATCTTGATAAATCAATTGGTTCTGGGATGGTGGAGATGTTCTCGACATCTGTCATAATTGATGATCTCCAATCTTTCACAGACGAAGGTGGTGTTTCATGGTCAACAAAACAGTTGGTGGAAATAATGTAATCCTCATCGTTGCTTGCTACATCGAAACGCTCTTGGCCTTCTTCATTTAAAATGTAATATTTCTCAAGGATTGAATTCAAACCGACAAAAGCACGCTCCAGGCTATCACCACTGGCACTCTTTGAATCTTGCAATTCCTGGACTCCTTGTTTTGTCATTACGTTCAATTCCATGCACTCTTTGGGACGTGGCGAACGCACAAACTCATACTCGTACTTCCGAAGTGCTTCTTGCAGTGATTCAATGTTGTATCTATGGCTACTCAAGTGACGCAAGAGGCCACGCTTTTCAGACTCGCTCTCTGTCAGCAACAAATAGTCATTCAGGAGGGAGTCATGGAACAAATCAACGGGATCAATGACTTCGATATCATCCAAATCACTGGCCTCTCGGTGTGAGAAGTACAGCTGTTGTGATTGCACCCAATCTGCTACCTTGCGGTAAACATTATCCGTGATTTCGCTTGTTCTTTCTTTGGCATCATCGTTTACATTATATGGCAGCGGCCCTTGCAACAGGAGATTTTGCGATTGTTCTCCCACAGTTGTTGGTGCAGCTTCACTCGCCACTCCGTTTTTGAAAAGGGTGGGAAACACATTTTCTGAGGCTGAAAAATTGTCGGCAGCACCTCCTTGGTATTGGTAAGCATTGAAGGACTTCAACGGAGCTATAACACCAGATTCGTCATCGGATGATGAGAGCGAGCTTTGGTCAGAGTAATAATGAATAACATCGTACGAATCCAATGTGAGAAGAAGTTGCTGGTTTGCTTGAAACATCACTGAAATCAATAGAAATAGCCTTCTGAATCTCAAAAATCCAATGAACAAATGTTATCAACCAGTGGTGTGCAAAAACTTATGCATTCTACTTCAGACTAAGCAGTAACAGTAATGCTATTTACACATTAACCCTTGTCCTGCTATTGACGTGTATACACGTTTTCGAAACAATTCAAAAGTAGCAACATACAACCAATCAAATAGTTAGTCCCTAGCGATCAACCAATCAGCAATCGATAAAGCGACTTGAAGTCTTCATTTAACTAATTTTATGAGCAGGACAAGGGTTAAAGTAAAGCAGGGAAGAAAGTTGGTAGAATTCACTTAATGTAGTAAAGCAAGCCGTGAAAGTTCTGCTTTTGTTCAAGCAATGAACACGCTTTTCTTGTTGATTGACTTAACACAGATGTGATGCATGACAAAGGATAAAAATAGAAGCTCTAGTAAAGAATTGAGCCGAACAGCTAATTAATAATCAATGCATCAGACGTAATCCAGATGCATTTGTCCTTCGTTCTACCTTTATAACTTTCTCTTCCATAAATTAACTATTTTTATACCAGTGCAATAATGATCGAACAGAACATTGCCGAAAAACATAATAAATGCATCAGGCCCAGCTCAAACATTTAGACGTGAATCCAGTTGTGTTTCATACAATAAAATCCAGAGGGTATACTAGTCATAACCATTCAGAGGGACAGTTAAAGAAATATGATATTATCAGTTGGAAGAAAATTCTGGAGTTTCTTTTATGAGAGTAAGTGGAGCCCCCGGAACAATTGAGATGTGGCAAGCAAATTTTTTGTGATATTCACATTTGTACCAAGATTCAATTAAAGTACGACGTGGATAAAATCCCGGTAACCGGGACTTTGGTCGCGTTGGATAAAGTCCCGGTAGTCGATCGCGCACGCGCAGACAGAGGCCAGCGCACTTGAAACTTTGACGTGGCGGTGCAACTTCAAGTGCTTCGTAAATCGAGAGGATTCAGATCTAGCTTTTGGTATACATTTTCATTTTTCACTTAAAAGCTTGGGTGATTTATTTTATACACAAATATGCAATTAATTCAACATGTGTAAGTATTCTCCCAGGATTCAGGAATTTGGGTCGTCTGCTCTCAACACAGTCGTCTTGACGAAGAAGCTCCGATCTCTGACTGCTCTTTCTGGTCATCGCAAACTTAACTATCTGGAGACTCGCTTGTTAGCGTTTTGCGATAACTGTTTGAAGGTACAGAAAAAGACAGTACAGAAATATTCCCGGGAAAGTTTTTGAGGCAGCGTGCTATCCGGTCTTGAACCACACGCGTAAACCATACGTAAAAGCAGATGATCTGTGGAACAGCGTCGCCATTCCCGTGATTGTGTGACAAGATCTCATACAAAGACGAACTTAAATCCACTGAATGCTTTATTCTGTAGATTTGTTGGACGAGCCGAAACTCATAAAAAAACGGATTCATAAAACTACAATGAGACTGCGAGAGCTTCAACATTGGCGCACGTTGTTCTCTGACTGCGCGTGCGCGATCGACTGCCGGGACTTTATCCAACGCGACCAAAGTCCCGGTTACCGGGATTTTATCCACGTCGATTAAAGTATTCCTATTTTTATTTATAAAGCAATAGTCATCATTGCTGCCACTGCATAGAACACATTAGACTAGAAACACTGATCAAAAGATCCAGGCTGCTGTGGTTTCGTCTCAAAGGCAGTAGGCTACAGACTAAACCATAGGTTAGGTCCTACCAAAGTCCAAAGAGCGCTTACAAGAAAGCAGGTCTTACAGCTTCTGAGCTTCTCAATCGTGAAAAGAAGCGAACATTATACATAATAGCATAAGAACATTCATGAACAACGAGAACAGGAGAATGGTTCACCTTTACAGTGACCCAATTTCGAAACAGCAGGTAAAGGGAAGGGATGCTGATTTACATGTTTTAGCGAAAGGAAAATCTTAGGCTAACAAATCGCAGGCTAAGGCCTACTACAGAACAGAGCGAATCCAAACAAGGCAATCTAGAGCAAAATCTAACAGTCTGCTTTTACAAAGCATGCAGTTTGTAATACTTTTTATTGTGCTTCACTGATAACTGTATCACAAACTCCAAGAGCAAAAGACAATACGTCACAGTCGAGTGTCAACCAAATCTAGAATTCCAATGAACAAAAGTACGTACCTACGGTCTCAGTTTTCTTGCTATTGAATCATGTGAGCTAAAATAAATAAAAAATTCCTTTTTCTCTCATTGCATTAGGTGAGGACTGTATCGGTGACGCATTGCCCGCGTTAACCATGTGCAAAACATGCACAGAGTAAGAACACGACAAAGCATCGTCGTCCATGTTTTTCTCGAAGAATATTTTGTTGTTGTTGTTGCTGCTGTGATTGCCTGCGTGCAGATTGTCAGCGGTCTTGGAATCAATGGTCACGTGACTACTTCACAGAAAGTGTGTGAGAGTTTATTATTTATTTCTGATAGTGTAACTTTTTGTAATTTTTGGTAGCTATTGCATGTTAGCATTTTATACTTTTCCTTGCACCTTCTGTATGACTGTGTATTAGCCACAATCATGACAAGACCTACATCATCTCTAACTCCAAGAAGGACCGTTGCTATGCAATTTGTAAATTTTTATTGCTACACATCGTTCAGTTTTAACCATAACTTTAGTAGTCATTACTTAAACCTCTTTTTACAAACTTATACTTTATATTGATTTAGCCATCAGGAATTGATGTTTTCAATTAAACTGAATATGATGATGATAATGATATTGAAAAAATGTAGTGAAAAAGCCTTTCATTGCAGAAAAGCATCTTCAAACACGATGTGTTCATCTTTTGCGAATTTAATGTAAGAGTAAGATCAATCAATCAATCAATCAATCAATCAATCAATCAATCAATCAATCAATCAATCAATCAATCAATCAATCAATCAATCAATCAATCAATCAATCAATCAATCAATCAATCAATCAATCAATCAATCAATCGTACTATAAGAGTCTGGAACACTCTTCCGCAAGAAGTAGTGGACAGCAAAAGTATATCCGTATTTTAAGCACCGTTTAAAATGTATTAATTTGTAAGTGGGCCCTAAATTAAGGGTCTTTCCGTTTAGTATAAGTGCACTCTATGTGCCTTTTATTGGTGTATTCTGTTTGTTCAACTATTTGTTCGAATAAAGACACATACTCAATCAATCAATCAATCAATAATCTTTATTTATAGAGGGTACTGTATATCCCAATAAACCGTAATAAACCGCAATTCTGTAAAAGGATATTAGTGACGGTAGAATCCATCATGATAATCGTAATTTCGGGCAGAACTTTTAAATGTGACCTCTTGTAATTCGTCAAGCAAGTGTTTCGGAAGTAGCTGACTTTAGTAAAGTAATTGAGAAGTATTATGTTTGCATAGGAATGGTTGCAGACCTTTGTCAAGACTGACTACCAACAATCTTCGGACCAAAAATTATGGAACGATCTCACAGTTCAATTGAAATTATCATAAAACATTAGCTGCTTATTAGCTGTAGATGTTTATTTGAATTTAATTTGTTCACAGTATATGGGTGTATTTATTGAGTACTTTTTGATAGAGATGGCCTCGAGGAAGACAAGTCATAGGCGTATTGAGCTACCCTCGTATAATAAATTGGTTGGATTGGATTGGATTGGATTGGATTGGATGTGCTATTGTTTATGGTGGTATCTCAAGCCAAGCCTCTACACAATTAGCAGCAATGCTTCTGGATGCATTTGTGAAATTTAGTAGAATAAAATCGCGATCACAACGACTCGTAAGGGACTCCATGAGTCTGTCAAGTGCTGTTGCAGCTTTACCGATACAGTTCTTAATGACATTCTTCACTAGCACGCGTGCTGCCAAAACACTCAACGGACGGCACATAAGCTATACCTTCTAGATTGTACGTTAATGGTAATTACTGTATGATATAGTGCCTTATACCGAAATCAAATCATATCAAATCGAAGCGTTCTACTTGCGGGATAAAACGATTTCGAAAGAAGTCGGTAATGGTCTCGGTACAATCGCTTTGCAGCAACTAAATAAGATTTTGTTTACAAGCCTTCTTCTTGCTTTTAATCCTTTTATAGCTACATGCCCAAGAAATCCTTCATTATATCAGACATATAGCGTGTATAAATATCACTGAAAGGTGTGAAGCTCCTGTTTCTATTATTATTTACTTTTAGAGCTGCAGCATTCTTGCAAGCGTGCTCCTACCAAAATGCTTTCATTGCGTGGAAAGTGTATGATTAAATGGAATTCTATTTCTAGACTGGTGGAGGTAGCTGCCTCTTTGCCTCTCTAGATACTCTACAGACTGAGGTGCATATGATAATAGTGTTGCAGAAATTGTGAGTGTAAGTTTATGTTATCAGGTTTTAGATTCGTGACAAGTTTTGGTTTTTCTCCAATGTTTAATCTAGCCGACTATTCGCCAATAGGCAATTTTTGAATATTTCTATGATATTAACATAGAACTATTCAACATTTGAACCATCTACTCCTATTCAGATAATTCGAAGACACTGTTTTGCGTGTGCATACTTCGTGATCTTCGGGATCAAATAGCTTCAAACATTTTGATCTTAAAAGTCGACACTTCAAAAGTCGACAGCGAAGCTACGATTGTTCTTCGCTTTGTTGATCAACCACTCAACAGATCTACTCTTGCAGCTGCAAATCGCTTCGTCTTGTTGTCCTAAGCACAGTTGAATTCCGAATGCTTCCATCAGCTGGCGATGAGACACATCAAATATTTTACCATCGGAGACTTTGTTGATAAATCTACTTCACGTAAAACCAAGTTCTCTTTAACAGCACTCAAGACTGAGAAAAATGCCATTGATCTAATGATAACATGTAGAGCACGTTTGGAAAGCATCTTATTAAATTAATGTATAGCCTCATGTGAACATCACTTTGGTTTCACTGAAAGGTCCCGGCATGTCTTCGATGAAATAGGGGGCGTGGTAACAGGTCAAAGGGCCACCCGCCCCGTAGCTCCTGCAGAGAATGCTTTAAAAGAATGTGGCTCGCAACAAATGGCCGCCATCCACTTCCTCCGATGTAAGAGCACCTGCAGCTTATATTCTCAGCGTCTGACGAGAGCATTTCGAAAGAAGGCAAGACCTGTGCTCTAAATGCTGTGAAAGTCAAGGTCGCTCCATCTTATACTACCAACAACGGTAAGTTGCAAACCATTGAATACTTCAGTATATTTCATGCTGATATATCTATATACCCAATATGACATAGAAAAGTAATGATAATCTAATCAGATAACCAATCGTCCTTTCCACTGCAGCATCAAACTTCACCATTGTATTCTCGCGTGTTGTCTTTGTGCGGCTTCGCTTGGTATCACGCGATCAAATCTAGTCGCATTTGCCAAATGAAATTGGTAGGTGATAGGTTAAGTATTGTCATGCCCTTAGTCACGCCTTTATCATTTTCTGCTAACTAATAATCAAGGTAGAGTCATTTATTTGATTTTAGAATCATTTGAAACGCTCTTCTCGCAATTTCGAATAAATTTAGAGTCATTGATTTGATTTTAGCACCACTTGAATTAAACGTCTTGTAATTTCGTAAATTTATACACGACTTACCACGATCCTATGAATAGAATTTGACTACAGTATTCGGATGAAGGCGTCATGTACACTTTAGAATCATGCGTTGAAATCCTCATCATATATGTGATCGATATTTGATTTCGTTTGTCGCAATGGTTAAAAATCAGCTCCCGTTTGCTGTGATAAGTTAAAGTTGTCGCTTGCACGACTGAGGTGCATTTTGAAGGCAAGCTCTTGAAACAGACGTTAATGACAGATGGTCGCTTATGAAAGGTGATCATTTAATTGTGGGTGACCGCTTAAGACAGGTTAGGCTTATTTGCTTCTTCTTATGTCTGTAGTTGCTGACGCGTGGTCGAGGTGTAGGTTGAATATCGTCATTGTGTAGCCACGTGATTGTAAGAATATGTAGCTGTGTCATCTTGTCATCATGCTCTTTGCCGTCTGTACCTTGTCTTGGTAACAACTCCGTCTGTCCTCTTATCTACGCTGTGTCTCACGACAAAGAGCTCTGGCATCAACGACCATATGCACTCCTTGGAACTCTGCCATCTTTTTCTGTTGTGGTACCAGCGACTTGTCTGTGAAGTATATGAAATGCGAAAGCCTCCATCTTCATCTCTACTCTTCTATATGTCTCAATCTTATTCTCCATTTCAGACCCTTGTCACTCGAGAGAGAACTTCACTGGTTCGGCATTTCAACCATGAGGTCTTCTGTACAGATAATCTGCTTTCAATGTCTTGAACCGATTCGAGATCAATATTATCTTCAGCTTGGCTTGTCCCAAAAATGGCATATCGCCTGCCTTCGCTGTGAATCTTGCCAGATTGATTTAAGTGCACGTTTATCATGTTTTGTCAGGAAAGAGAAACTATTCTGTTCCGGTTGTCATCGGAGGTGGGTGAAAGTGAATCATATATTCCGAAGCGATATTTGCATTTATCCGATATTCAGTACGGTTGATAACGTTCAATGCATGTCACTTATAAAGCATGCGAATCTTTCTCCATGAGTTTTTTGAGTTCTAAATGTGAGCAAGGGGTCCGACAAGGATCCGTTCTTGTTCCTTTTCCTTTAAATACCTACAATACGGATCTGTCATTTCAGGAAGTTGAGTCTTTTCTCGTAAGATATGCATGATACTATATACGATCTTTACTCATTTAACATTGTTTAAAAATATTTAGAATTAATAGAAAAGACTTCTGCAACATCATTAGTGATTAGAATCGAATTATCTATAAATCAGTACTCGAGAAACTGAATTATTGCTCGTATTTTGTATTTAACAATATTTAACCTGATACTTGTAAATAGTCTCCCAAATAAACAAGTTTTTAGCTTGCGAGATGACCTTGATCACATCTATTTCTAATCTTGAAACTTTAACAGCAAAACTGTATTACAGTGTAACCTCGTTAATATCACCTCGGTTAATATCACAACCCGCTTAATATCACTTCAGTCTGAGAACCAAGCTCTGTCAAAATCAACTATTTTAACCCGCTTAAGGGGACCCACCACCCGAATTTATAACTTTGTGGTTTCTTGCTCGATTTGGATGAAACTTGTTGTGCTTAATGCTCTAGAGCAATGTAGAAGATTGTAGCATTCTTTTGACTCTGGATGGATGGCTTCCTTCAAAATAATTTTTTTAACTTTTCAAATGTTCTCAAGATAATACATATCTTTGTGATGCTATGTCATGCTGATAGGCTCATGAAACACAATAAACATTCTCAGATCATATAAACCAGTTCACCAGAAGCACAACTGTGCAAATATATCATTCAAAATTACCTGCTGTCAAACATACAAGACGTTTTACTTCACCTAATATTTGTGGACGCGTGGCCGCAACACAAAAAAATTGTGAAAAAAATACTAAATGACACAGATATACAAATACAATGCTACAATTTCTTACATATAAGCAGATGATCATTTCTACAAAGTTTCATAGAATTACAATTTGAAATACAAATTTTATAAGAGAAAACGTCAAAAAAAAAGTAAACTGAGAAAATTGCCGATTACTGAAGGAACATGTAAAATGTCATTCAAAATGACCAGAACGATAAGATGGTCCCTCAGATGACAGTCTTTGCTGCTCTAGTTGGTTTGCCTGCCTCTTCTTGTACTTCCTTTGCCTCTCTAGACTCTTATCAGCAAAACGTTTGCTCTGCTTGATCCGTGATGTGTCTTTTCGGCGCAGCACTTTTCCGCTTGCACTCCCGCTAGGGGTTCCCAAAGCTTCCATGGCAGAGGACATTGCTTCCAGAGCACCGACGTTCCACTGTCCAACTGTCATGCAAACTGCACCTTCCAGGCGCTTTCTTCCAACAAAGATGGATTTTGGGCAGTGTGCCCAGAGAACAGAATGTATACTTTCATTTGCATTCTGCGTTTTGCCGGATAGGCAGCGTGAGAGCAAGGTATCGGAGGCCAAGCGTTGATAAACTGGCATAACAGCCTCGAATACCTTATTTGACAACCTCACTCTCATTGCCTGTTTGTGCGGAGTTCTCTTTTGCCCAAGTGCTGTTTGCTTATTGTAGAAGCACCAAGAGTCAGCTCCAGCAGGACATTTCTGATGTCGTGGCTTCTCGTCACTTGACGAGTAATGCGATATAGAGGCATAAATCGCAGTTTTCATCTCATTCAATTCCCCTTTGTTATTAGTTCGAACAGCGTGACCATAATAGTGTGTGAGCTTCTTTATCGCAAAGTCCGTCAGCTTCCCTTCTCCTTTTCCTCCTAAGGACTCTTTTTTACGAATTTCTCTCAATGCTGTCCCTAGTCTCTTAGCAACATGATTTACGCACTCTTCTTTTTCAATTGTAACAGATGGGCCGTAGGGCATAATTTGGCAAAGACGGCTATAGTTCTTTGCATCCCCATCGGAGAGCAATGTAGTGAAACGCATTTGGCATTTTTCAACGGACCTTTTCCACAGGATTTCGCAAATACCTGTCTCCATTGCTGGTGAAGACAAATCCCAATTTTTGTTGCAGTTGTCTGCATGTCCTGAGCTCCAAACAGAAAACTCTGGAGAGTCTTTGCCAAAGTCATTTTCTGCAGTAGTGCATGCTTGACAGTATTTGCTTAGGCATTCGAAGTCTACCACAAGTCCAGTTACTGTGTCAATCGCAAAACCGACACCATAATTTGATTGGAAGCCGCGTTTCTGCCATGTTCCATCAAAGGACACTGCAATGTCTATAATACGCCATCCTGGTCAGGGAAATTACCAACAGCAGCATGTGCAGCAATAACTGACTCCCACGCTTTTTCCAGAATGGCAAGAGAGCTTTCTGCATAAGTCTTGCATATTGCTGATTGATTGTTGTCATAGCCAGTCCATGACATGCATGGCATATCTAGAGCTCCGCACAAGACTTCCATCGAAGAATAGCCCTTACCCATCTTCATAATGCCATGGACAATCCTTCTGTTTACATCATAGAGATGAGCACGCTTATCAATGGCTATTGAAGAGTGCTGACACAGCACCCAATCACATTTTTTATTACTGCATGAAGCAGTCATTTTGCAGCAAATGCCAAAATGGCTCTTTTCGACATGAAATTGAGCACCAGTGGATGAACACTTTGGGCATGCCATCTGTTGAACTAATTCCTGCAAAGGATTGACGCCAGCAAGAAAGTAAGACAGGTCAGAATGTTCCTCAGTGGTGTCTGGGAGAGAAATTTTCCTTTGCGAAGCTGTCTGTAAGATGTCGCTATCCAATTCAGAATCATCAACAGTCTGACATTTGACAGTTTCATTTTCCTGAGTGGTCAAAGTGTCGTCGACGTTGCCTACAATAGAATGTTTACATAGAAATAAAATGTGATACATGCATAACCAGGATTGAATGTATAGTATAAGTAGGAATGCAACTGCTTGGATACAAATACCAAAGCTACCCAATCGAAATAAAATATACATTCTTGTCTATCTTAGCATCTACAGCCAAATGTGGAAATATAAAGCTTTCTTGGGTTCTCTATAAATTTCATCTAAATAACTGCAGGATCATTGGATGAGATATGCAAAGCAGCACAGAACGTGGTCCCTATTCTGAATACAACAGCGACAAAAATGCATCACTCATGTGAAAAAAGACAGTTTCTACCATCATACTTACACAGAGAAGAGTTCCCTCTCAAATTTCTTGTTGGTGTTGCACTCTCGAGTGCAGAATTTGGTCTTCCACCACAGTTGGGACTAGTACCTGAAGTCGAAGGGAGGAACGAGCTATTAGAGATGTCACAAACTATACAGAAACAACATGCCTATGTTCGTGGTTCTTGCACCGATGCAGTAAAGCTATCAAAACGCAATATCAGGTTGTGGCAGCAAAAGAGCTACGAAATAACCTGTCGAAACATCACCGGTCTTACCTGTTACACTATTTTCGCCTTCATTCCATCTCTTTTCCGCTCTTCTCACTGCTCTCGTCCTTTTGGCAAGTTGTTGTTTGCTTTTCTTTGGCATTTTCGTGAATATTCAGAGTAAACATAGGGCAAACAAGCACAGGAATGTAGCTGTGAGCAAGAATATTGACAGCGTGATTGAGGAACGAAACAAAAATCCGCCCTGTTGTCAGTCAGCTGACATCTCGTTAGCCAATCAGTGACCTCTATTTTAGGCATTTCAAGAGCCGACCAATCATTGCCGAGAAACCATTGACTTCGTTTTCACTTACAGCTCCAAAAGGCAGCGATAGAGTAGCTCCAAACCTTTCGAAGGAAAATGGCGAAAGAATTCCGCTTCGTTTGATACCACATGAGCATATGGATGAAAATATCTTTCTCCGCGGCAGAGCTTGGAGAACACAACTCGAAAACGTAAAAATGGAATGAAGACAAGCATAAGACGCTTGAAAATATCCTCTTTATGGACGTATAGGTACTTCAAATGTTTTCGAAACTATTATTTTCGAATTCCAGGATCATCATTGCATGGGAAAACAGTGAAATTAAAAAATGACCGAAATATAACTTTTTTGATAAAATTCGGGTGGTGGGTCCCCTTAATATCTGACGACCCGCTTATTTTCACGATTTTTGACTGGAAAATCATAGTGATATTAACGAGGTTTCACTGTAACTAGTTAGCTTTTTTTGTTTATCTAATGACATTATTATGATCAAAATAAAATAGCTATGTAAAATATCTATCTATTAAAGTCATATGGAAGCGATTTGCATAATGATGATTGGTAGCCTCGGCGTGCAAATGAAGTCTCTTTTCGGCGATTAGTTCAAATGCACGCAGTCGAGGTTGTTGACTTGCAAGGAAAAATCGTCTCACCAGTTGGAGAAAGTCACTATTGGTCGGAGCAAGAACTGTCCTGGAGTGACCCAATTTACGCTCTGGGAGTTAAACAGGATACCAAGCTCATCATCATAATTTGTTTGTTTGTTTGTTTATAATTGGTGCTCAAATCATGTTCACTACTATATATAAACAAGTGAAATTTACATATAGAACTCGGGGAACAACCAATTGAGTTAGCAGCACCCACAAGGGCTTCTTATACACTAACTAGCACTACAAAACTCAAACAATTTACTTCATTAACCATATTTTACTGTAATATTGCTAGATATACATAGCTGTCCAAATTTTCCTTCCGAAGGCATGCTTTAAATGATGCTACATTTGGGCAATTCACAGTCTTTCGTGCTGAATCATCATCATAATATATTGCCGTAAACATTCCACCCTATATGCAGTCGACTGGAAAGTCAAAGGCTTTGAGAAAGCTGTTCATAGTTTTTGACTGCAAGTTCTGCATCAAATCGCCCAAAAATAATACTCCCATTTTGCAGACATTCGCATGTTTTCATCTCTATTGCAACTAGAATGCAGAACGGATTGATTCGATCATTCATCATCATCATTTTTATTTTTTTAAGCTCGCATTCTACTACGGGAACTGTATACAGTAATGTAGTTGCCATTATGGCACGTTTTATAGAATGGCGAGGACATAAAACTATTATAAAAGATAAATATATAAATGTACTAGAAAATAAGAGATTTTGCTATAAAATGGTCATAGGGGCTTGATACTGATATGTTAATGCTAATAATGATTACTTCCTGGATACAGTTAAAAAACACAGTCCTTCCTTGCATCAATTAAAAAGTCAACTCTCCAAGATCAATCTCTTTAAGCTGCATTTTAAAGTGGACCCTGTCTGTGTAGGCAGCCATTGTGGCGTGATTTCTAAGGCAAATGACAACAATTTTAACCTCTTTTTCTTACGTTACTTGAAAAGTTTAGACTACAGAGAGCCAAGTCAGAGCTAGATTCTCTACTTTTGGGTTAAGTTTCTTTCTTTCTACGCATTTACAAAACAGTAATTAATCATCCACATTACCATGATTTTCTTGTAAATAATTGAATGGCATTAAAGTGGAATTTGAATTGAAGTAAATAAATTAATAAACAGTGAAAACAGACGGAAATTATAAATCGGATAGTAGCCATCAAATTGGATAGGCTATACAAGTTCGCAAAAGAGTTCGCGTCGACAACTCTACGGAATTTGTATTTGGTGACTTTTGAATACCCTATTGTTAGCGGAAAGAAAGTTTGACTCTTGTCTTGGTGTGAGCTCCAAACTACAATCCAAGTTACCCGTTGCGCACCTGATGCTGGGTTTTCTATAGAGCGACCCAACCCCTGTAAATATCCACGGCCAAAACACCTGACTCATTCCAGCCACATATGTCAGAAGTTGAAAATCTCTACCACCAAAACACCGCTCAGTATCAACATTCGAGGAAAAATCCAAGAAGAAATGCCAAGCTCATTTGCTACAGAATAATCAAGATAGCAGCTTAATTAATATCTTCAATTTATGAGCAACTTTTCGCTGTATTTGTTATCTAACTTATCTGTTACAGGAATAGAATTCTTTGTAAGACGTGTTACTGTTATAAAAAGTAACAAACACAAAACTTTCTTTCTTGTTTCTCTTCTAGTTGTTGACAACCGTTTCAATATGTTCTCCAGTTTATAAAGAAGTAATAATACCATACAATAATAACAATGAATAATGTAGATGATGTAACTGTATTTTCCCTGGTAGTTTCCTGGAATTTACACTTCTCCACAAACACAGCTGCTCCTGCAATAACTTTCCTCATCATTCTCCTCCGTTCTGAAATTAAACCAGCTTGGACATTAATTATGTTAGTCGAAAATGGCAATTTATAATTGCGGTGTATAAAAATATTATATTGCGTAAGTTAGACATACTGTGTTTACACACCTACCGGCAATAGCATCAGCGCACGGTACGGATTATCGGATTCCGATATTTGGGACGTTTCAGTTGATCCGATAATTTTAGAGAAAGTATTTTCCTAGCTATATTTTCATTGAAAGTCCTGTTTGCTATAATTATTTGACACTTCTCGATCAAGTAGTTGTTTCTTTTTCTGTTTCAGCGAAAATTGATACTTTATATGATAAAACTTGTCTAGAATTATCTAGTGATCCTGTTTTGCCTAAATTTGATATTCACTGTGATAGCCTAATGTATATTATTATTACCCTAATAAATAATTTTATCCTAATGTTTCGTTGATGCGCCAGCTATTTTCCTAGGGGAGGGGGGTCAGGGGGCTTTCAGAAGTGTTGTGTGGTGTTGTCTGACTCCTATTGTCTAGAACTCGGTCTCAGATCCCATGCGGCAAGACATTACAAAGCGTGATCCTGTTTTGCCGCACTTCGCGATTTTCTGATCTTGGCCCTTAGCAAACTGCAGTCGCCAACTGTGAATCGCCTTGGCGAGATATTGGTAGTCTAGCCTGTCAGACAATCCGTCATCAAGCTCTCGTAAGTCAGGAGAAGCGCTACGGCTGATTAATTTACTAATATCTGGTTGGATCGAGCAGTCATGGAGTCAAATGCGAGGTGAGTTTGTTGCACGCTGGTTTTGTCTACCGTTGTTTTTCCTGGGCTCGCTCTGGTTTGACTATTTTGCAACGCTGTCTCAAGCTGCGAGCGCTTAGACTTGTCTGTCTGCGGCAGAAGTGTGAGCGATGTTGTGTCTAGTATCGTCTGGCGTTGTGTGTTTCCAGCCATGAAATTAAATGTTATCGACAACATTTGATCTCATTTCTAAGACGAATTCATGCTCCACCGTCATCAGTTTCACACAACAACATTTTCAAATGCAGCAACGTCTCGATCAGAATATTTGTTACCCTCTTACTGTTCGTCTTGTGCCAAGTATTTTCAGTAATCACAGTGAAAACAGAAAGAAGCCATTGACAGTTTGTTTTTATTCAATCGTTTTGACGTTCGATCGGATGCAACAGAGCATCGCAAGGGCTTCAGTGTAATCAGTCTAGATGAAGAATGACGCTGTCTTTGATCACAATGGTCGTTTTGATTTCGCCACAATTCTTCAAAGATATCTACAGAAACACCGTCTCAGATCAAACCAAATCTGGTAGCGTCAAATGCATGGATGCACGTCGATAAAACCCCAGCGTCACAACGATCGAGGTGACGTTCTAAGTTCAACGCACTGCAAAATCACCTGCTTGAAACTTCTCATTCACAAAGAAACTGTTGTATTTTCTACGCAAACAAAGCTTTAGGATAGTTGCTGAAGGTTATGCCCAAAGCACCGGATACAGAGTAAAGTTGTTCGTTTATTTTACAGATTTATTTATGAATTAATTTCTCCGGTTTTACAAATTCTCTTCCGTTTTTAAAACCAGATTTATTTGAACTTCTTACAAATTTCAACACTTCGAAGTGCCCAATAATGCGGCTTGCCTGGCTAGACAAGAATAAACGAAAAACAATGTTTTCGTTGCTATTGGAAATCGTTATCTGACAATCTTTCGTTCTTAAATCCATGAACAATATTGCTACAGAATTTCTTATCAAAGCCAAGAAGCAGCTTGCTTGCACTGTCAGCCGATAATATATTTAGCCATATGGACACTAGGAAGGTCTTGTACTTACAAAGTCTGTCGCGTATCCTTTGAAAGTATTGTATTTATATTAGTGCAGCAAGTTACAACTGACAGAAGGGGAGCAATGTACCCCTCCCTCTTGTCACACCCGTTAAATCCTAGATTGAATACCTTTATATGTAGCACACTCATTTAGATCCAAACACGCTGGGATAAACAAGTACAGTCAGACCTGGTTGATATCCCACTGCTGGTACAGTAAAACTGCGCCATACTTATACAATGTGGGACATTTTTGAGGTGATTTATTTAAGCAAATCGATGACACAGAATGCAAGCAGCCAAGATGATAAGCAAATTTGCAATGTTAGATGGAATGTTTGTAGAAGACAAAGCCGGCGGCTTTTGCATTCCGTAACATATATTTGTTGTGTGTATTGCTGGTCCACGACTGGGAGAGTGGCAGAGTTCCAAAGAGTACATATGGTTGTTGGTGCAAGAGCTCTATGTCGTGAAACACAGCATAGATCACAAAACAGACTGAGCCTTATGTTGGAAAACTGATTCCGCGTAAAGGAGAGATCGATAGCTACCGACACAAGCAATCAACACGTCTTGCTCAGAGCGAATCTCACGATAACTCATTTTACTAAATATCACATCACACCACATCACACCTTACATTACCGGAACTTACAACTGTCTACATACAGTGACACTTCCGATTGAACCATCACAATAATTGCGTCATTACTAATCATTACTATTTTCAGCACGGTAGACACAACAAAGTACTGACCAAAAGAGGACGATGACATGACTAAATGTTCTTACAATTACGTGACTATATAATGACCACATCAAGTTCACACTGACCATGTGTCAGCCACTACGTATAAACCAAGTTCAACTGACATCCAAATCAGAAAAATGTGTTAATCTAGAAACTGTAGGAGTTTTCAAATTTAATAAGATTGATCTAGAAACATTTTTCAACACTTCCCACATTAGTGTCTGAATTAAGTAAGTTTTATAATTGGCCTATACAGTACTCATTTGGGGCTATTCACAACTGCATTTAAATTGCATTTACATTACCAGTTGCCTAGAAACAGCAGTAGCAGTCTATATTCATTTCCAATGCTTTTTGGAAGCTCGTCAGCAATACTATGGACTAACATTAACACTTGAGCAAATACTAAATTTCAAAATTATGTAATAATGTTTTCAAAATTATGTAATAACTAGCTGGTCCGCGCTGCTAACACAGCTGCGTCCAGCGTCGTTTCTTCGCATTTGGGTGAAATTTGGGTGAATATTAATTAGTCCAATACAAATAACAGTTCTCCGTTTTAGTCCATAAAGCAGTATTGAATGCTGCCTATTGTTTCTCAGCTCAGCTACGGCTCCCAAGAGACTGAAATCAATCCTTTCGAACAATTCGAGCGAAACGGTTAGCAAAGGCAAGCACAAAAATTCAAGGTGCCCATACCACAGCGATAATTTCAGGAAACTTCATCAAACGTGCAGAATACATAGCTCGGCTTCAAGGTGACATTTTGAAAAACGGCTTTGTTAGATTCTGCACCAATTTGCATTGTTCAACTTTGACCTGGTCTGAGCATTGGCACTGTGAGGTGTGTTCCGTAAAGCGTGCAAAACCAGAGCCGTGTTGCTTCCCAAAGGTCACAAAATTCATACTTGAACATGAGTGGCAGGTGCCTGGTTTTGAACTGACATACATACATACAAACAGACAGACGTTTGTGAAATATTGATGTAGATTTTCTTTTCTTATTGACAATGGAGCTATTACCAGAAGCATTCCAGTTTCCTATTTTTTCCTGTGAAGAGACTGAGTCAGCATTACTTGAATTTAGTTAATTATTTATATCATTAGGCAGGGCCCCTTTTTTACAAAATGTAATGTGGGTAGAGATTACAGTCAGATGTATTTTGAGACAGAGCAAAGTCGGTACTCTGGTACTTCAGCAATATTCCCTATTTTACTGCCGATTATCAAAACCACGGTTGATGAAAGCAGACTTTTATTAGAACCTCATTTAGTGACCTTCAATCTCTTGTCATTTCTTCTGATGACATCACGTAACGTAAGATATCCAGCTGCTTTATGAAGCTAACATGGACTTGATCTTGATCTGTTTTTATCAAGTGGCTTGTATTCTATTCAAGCGCTCCGTTGCGTTACATAACTAAAACCAATGCTGAGATTGTGAGTCGTATTACGTGTGTCGATGCATTCACAAGGTTTGCTACCTAGTCAGAACTAATTGCTAGTGTCATAATGAATAGTGAAGCATGTGAATTTTCTGTAAAAATGCTGGGATATATTGGAAACCCCTGTGAATTATTTTCAAGGCTCTGTTCCAATTTCAGAGAGTTTTCAGAGGAAATTTGTATGTAATGTTTATTTATTGATTTATATTTGTTTGCGGGGATTTAGCAACTTCTTGTGGTCAATATTGGAATATCCCGATCCAATCTGATGTAGTATGATTCCAACATGCTTTGATTTGTTCGATTCAAGATGAAATATTGGACATCTGTTTCAATGTGGTTCAATGCTAGTATTACACTATTATGTGACACAGTTTTGTTAAATTTTATAAGTTCTAATGTTCATACAGTCAAAGATGTATTAGCGGCTACCTCTGTAAAGCAGCCACCTGTGTATGAAGGCCACTCTTCATAACCCCAACATGACTCTTTCTATAGAAGTTAACCTGTACAGAAAGGCCACCTGTCCTTAAAGGTTAATTTCCTTAGGTACCAAAGGTGACCGTTATAGACAGGTTTCACTGTATATGTGGATCAGAAACAAGTTAACTTATCAGTATATCGGCACCGATACAAAATACGTCCTGAGTGCAGATGTAGATAAATAAAATGAGTGGTGATTAAATATATTGAACAGCACTAATCTCTAGCTGACTCAATCCTCATTTAATACATATGTGCAAGGACTCGTAGCTTAGCAAGTGCAATGGCACCTGTCTATAATGGTCACTTTTAGGAACTGAGAAAAATGACCTTTATACACAGGTGGCCTTTCTGTCCAGGTTGGTTTCTATAGAAAGTTTCAGTTTGGGGTTGTGAAGCGTGGCCATTATACAAAGGTGGCTGCTCTATAGAGGTGGCTGCTAATACAGGTTTGACTGTAGCTTAATTGGTTAGTCAAGATATATTTGATTTTTTTGTTTTTACAGTCAATATGGCATAAAATGTGCTTGCTGCAAACGATGGATTCAATCTACTGACTGGGTGAGACGTGCTAAGAGCTACGTTTACCACTTGGCATGCTTTGCCTGTGACACATGCCGAAGACAACTTTCAACGGGAGAAGAGTTTGCGTTAGTGGAGAATAGAGTGCTTTGCAAGCTTCATTATATCGAAGGACTCCAAGAATCTCCATCAAGTAACGACTCTACAACTGACGTCAGCATAGATTGTAAGTTATGTGATAGACATATAGACATTTACAGTATTACCTATCTATAATTTTCACCTTTGGGACCAGAGGAAAATGACCTTTAAAGACAGGTGGCCTTCTGTTC
The DNA here is from genome assembly GCA_900245855.1 of Calvadosia cruxmelitensis. Taxonomy (NCBI): domain Eukaryota; kingdom Metazoa; phylum Cnidaria; class Staurozoa; order Stauromedusae; family Kishinouyeidae; genus Calvadosia; species Calvadosia cruxmelitensis. Next base: position 35,103 of record OFHS01000657.1, read on the forward strand.
AGGTTGATTTCTTTAGAAAGTGTCATTTTCGGGGTTATGAACAGTGGCCTTTCGGCACAGGTGGCTGCTCTTTAGAGGTGACCACAAATACAGGTTTTACTGTATTTCAAACAATCACAGTAATTTATACAAGAAGCAGATAAACAATGACTAACAAATGTACATGTGAGTGCCTGACGTTATTTGGTAAGCAAAAGCTGCTTGATTGGACCACATAGTGGATTACAAAGAATCCGAACAAACGTTACAATCCATATTACTGTAATTTTATCAGTACAATAGAATAAATGTCGATCATTAGGGAAACAACTAATAATCTAATCCATGTTCTGCAAGGAAATCAAGTTTGTTAACACTTTAATGATGTACAGTCAACCTGTATTAGCGGTCACCTCTATAGAGCAGCCACCTGTGCCGAAAGGCCACTGTTCATAACCCAAAGAATGACACTTTCTATAGAAATTATTGTGGACAAAAAAGTCACCTGTCTATAAAGGTCATTTTTCTCAGGTCCCAAAGGTGAACAGGATAGACAGGTTTTACTATACTAGTTACATAAATGTTACATTATAACATTTTTATCACTAAAGCTCAAAATCACACTATCACTACAACACAGGGGATTTGCGAGTAGCTAGTGTTGTGAGTACTTTTCTGACCTGCTAGGCTGCTACACTCTTGCTTTCTGTTTGCTTGAAAATAACAGTACTTGCATTGTTCATCCAAAACAATGGCCTGGAAAAAGACCAATCAGCATCACGGTGTAGAGTATGTAAGTAGAGTTTAGATCGAATGTTGATGCTAGAATAGGCGAGTGTATGATGTTGTAGATATAATTGTGGCAGATACGACGGAGGGCAGCCAGCCTGTCCGAAGGCTCCAGAATACAGATTGCGAGAGAATTACATTACGAAATACAATACATTTATAGCGATTGATGGAGGGCGCTGATTGGCGGTCTGAGTGCTGACGTAAATGCTTGATGAGACTGCCACAACAGTTTGCTTCATTGTTCAGTTTAAACCATTCACCAACAGCTAAAAATTCTACTCACGTCTGCCCTCAAGGTTTTTTAGCTTTGCATTGTAGAGCAACAGATCTACATTATTTGAACTCGCTGTTAGGAGCTCTTGTCTATCTTTCTGTCCATAGCAACTTATGCCGGTGTCAGCGATGGTTTGAAATAATCGGAATTAACATTTTTACATATATTGCAGATGATGGTTGCATTTGCATATATCCCATTAAACCGATTTGCATATCAATGATATGCACTGTACAGGGTAGCTACTCATTATAATTAAATCTCATTATGTAATGAGGATTGTGACCTAAGAATGCTCACTGTTAACTACCGATGCCATGTTTTCTCACAGAGAAGTCTGTTTAAATTTTAATTAAACATGTTGGGCCCTTGATGGGTAGTTACCACGTAACTGCAAGCCCAATAAATAGGATGATATCGATATAGGTCATCAGTTGAGTGCTCGCTTTCAAAGCATGTGTGATACATCTGGCTTAAACATGAGTCACTACCAAGATAATCTGCTGTGACTCATTATGAGAAATAGGCCGAACTCATCAAACATGGCTGGGCTTAACTCACAGCCCAACTCACACTCAATCTGTTCTCTGATAGAAACAAGCAAAATCAAGTACAGTAAACAACTAGGTGTTCTGTTTGAACTAATTTATGGATATATTGCTAATAACATAGCATACAGCATTACAGCTGTTATCAAGTAACAGAGCAATGTTATAACCGACACCCTTCGATGATTGACACTAATTCCAATTGACCTGACAATAACATCTGTCGCTACACCCTTAGCTTGGCTATTACTCTGCTGTTCACTGTTAGATTAGCAGGGGCAGTGCCTGACGTGACCTCTTGGAGGTGGAGAAGAAGTTTGTATCATTTTTAGCATGTTCTTGTATGGCTACCTGGCTTCTATGTAAAATATATCCCATCCATACATATGTCCTTCTTTTTGATTGGAGTTAGAAAAAGATTAATTGAATCGATTTAGGGGCACTTCCCTCCACATTCATCCCTAGCATTGCCCCTGACTTTTCTGATGCAAGATTTCTATACAGGTTTACTTCTTGTTGCTTATTTCAGCCGTCTCAGCTCTTGACGATGAAGAATTCAAAAAACGAGGCAGTCGAGCGAAGCGAATCCGTACCTCATTTACAGAAGAACAACTACACATATTGCAAGCAAATTTTGAAATTGATACAAATCCAGACAGTGCTGAATTGGACAGGATTTCCATTTTGACCGGTTTAAGTAAAAGAGTGACGCAAGTTTGGTTTCAAAATTCAAGAGCACGACAAAAGAAGATTTCACAAGTCAATTCAGGACGAATTAGTCTGGTCTCCAGTCCGAAGAATGAAGGATCTGATTAAGGTGAAGAATTTTAAGAAAAAATGCTTTGATTATGATTTAATTGTTTGATTAATGCTACTTTGTATGGTTTACAGTCCACCTTGTCT